>BLSH010440386.1:1351253-1395911 GCA_018402905.1 Glandirana rugosa
TCTTTTTTTTTTTTTTTTTTTTGCATGGTAACTCAATGTCCGATTTTTCGTATCATTAGTACGGTTTTCGCATGAAAAAAATCATACTATCACATCTAGGCATGCTCGGAAACAAAAAAAAAAAAATACATACAAAACTATTCATCTCATTACGTCACTTCTGACGTTGAATTCGGTTGTATGAAAATTTTCGCATTGTTGGTACGCTCTTCACTTTCGACATGAGACAAGCATTCAACAAAAAACGGACGTTCTGTCGTCCGAAATTCACATCGTGTGTACGAGGCTTTATATTCTAGGAAGTGAGTAGTGGTGCTGCACACCAAAAGTCAATGGTCGCAATGCTAGTTAGAATGTAAATTATTCACTACTGCCTTGCGTCACTTAGTCACTGAGCAGAGGAAACGCAATTTTCTTTGCTTTTTTTTTTTTTTTTCCCCCACAGCATTGGTATCACCCAAACCCTACTAGATTCTCTATAAAAATTCATTAGGGTTTTAAGGCAGCCTAATGGCGCAGTGCTCAATTTACAGTCCAACTCCGAGCAGTTCTCAAAAAAAATGTTGTTGACTTCCCCCCGGCAGATGAAGAGTATACGGCGCTTTTTTTTTATTTGTTGTTTTTTTTTTTTGGGGGGGGGGGGAGGGGGGTTACATATACTTTTTTTGCCTTGTTGTTGCCCCTGGTAACGACTGACCGAACAACTCTAAAACACTAAGCTGCTTTACATAACTGAAAGAAACATCAGCATTTTTGTGGCCCTTGTTAACCACTGACCTTTTTCAAGCCCCAAATTACTGTGCCTGACTATGTAACATCTGCCTTGATAAAACATATTTCTCTTACGTTCACTGACAGACACAGCCCTTCATTGACAAGTGGGGTTTATGCACATCCTACTAGGAGTAGACTAGGCAAATAGAAAAAAAGCAAGCTGACCCCTTCCAGGGGACCGTCCTCACTCCAGCATATAACCCCTCAGCTCTGTATAGCATATAAGTTTTATTATGCCTAGTGCAAGGAGTTATACCTGGTTCCCTGCTGGGACCTGCGGTTCCACAGATTGTTTCTTCTTTGGGCTTTTCAAGCTATCTGATAGAAGACTGCTATCAAGTAGCCGGCTGGGGCACAGAGGATATCCTGAACATTCCCCAGCGCGGTCGACCGATGCAAGCTACCCTTAGCCCTGGCAGGGTCCGCCGCATTGTACCCTTTCCGCGTGGGAGGCCAGTGGGTGACCCCCACTTGCGCCCAGTGACCGGGCTCTGCTCACATCCAGGGGCGCTTGGCCCGCAGCATCCCTCTCCACCAGATGGGAGGAAGACCTGCAACCGGGTGGCTACCCGCTACGCCCGTCGGCTTGGTGAGTAACCCCCTCTCTCCCCCCCTAGGGGTGCGGAGGGGGGGCTGGGCGTTTTTAGCGGACTAGGCCGGCCGGTGGAGGGTTTCTAGGGCTACTTGTCCCTCTGGGTGTTTTTGCTCGGGGTTGCCCCCTCCTACACCCCCCCTTCCCCCGCACTGCACCCCGCGCTCAAAAAGCCGCCATGCGCTGATTCACCGCCATTTTGCTGTAGCTGCAGCCATTTTGTGGGCTATTTTGCCCTCTAGTGACGGACCGGCGGCCATTTTGCCGTAGTCGCAGCCTGTGTAAAAGGCTTTGGCCTCTTGTGACCGCTTGGCGGCCATGTTTGATGTGCCTGTGGATGAAAACGTGCGGCTAACGCTCCTTCTTCCTCTTTCACTCTGGGACAGCATGGATGGCACAGGGCGGCGCAGGCTCCTGACTGGCGGCAAAGCACTCCTACTGGGATGCAGCACTTAAAGGGCAATCACACACACCAAGTATAGCTGGGCTCTCCCTGGGGTGCTGGTAGCGGTGGGTGCAGTCCTCCTGGGTGTCTCCCGGTTGTTCTGTGGGGCAGTGGTGGGGCTGCATTGTGGGGGTGTCAGGGCCTTTTGGCCTGTCAGTGTCCAGTGGCGCAATGGCGGCTGAACCTGCGGGTTCTTCCAAGGAGGAGTCGGTTGAAGCGCAACCTGCGCTGGGGCCTCTGGTTCCCCTGGATCAGCTAAGATCCCTATTGGGGGAATTTTTTCCCCGGGAGGTGCCGTGCTGTGCTAAGGGGGTGACTAAAAAGCGTCCACAACCCCCTCCTTCATCGGTGTAGGATTCCGAACCGGAAGGGGCCTCAGTGGTCATGGGGACCCCCGTGAAGCTCTCAGATGGTGAACTAGAGCCCTTGGATGGCGAGGAAGACCAGGGGGCCTCGGTAGCATGCAAGAGGGCGCTGGTGGCCTCCCTGATCGCCAATATCCCTGCGTCCTTGCGACTTGACCAAGCTGGGGAGTCGCAGGAGACTGCATACATTTGTGGGTCCTTTAAGCCACCTAGGTCCCCTAGGGCTTATCCCTATGATCAATTCTTTGACCAGCTGGTCTATAAGGAATGGCAGCGTCCACAGAATTCCTTTGTTTTGCCCAAACGTTTCGCTGTGCGCTATCCCTTTTGAGGAGAGTTTTGTGCAGAAGTGGGCATCCCCCGCAGTGGACCCTCCGGTGGCTCGCCTGAATAAGGCAACGACCATCCCCTTGGAGGGGTCTCCCTCTATTAAGGATCCGGCCGATAGGCGGACGGAGGCGGTATCCAAGGCACTGTTCTTGTTGGCGGGATCGGCCCATGAGACCAGCCCTGGCGTTAGCCATCCCTTACCCAGTGTGCGACTGAGTTGCACAATGAGTTGAGCTGCGGAGCTCGCTGGAGGCGTCACAGCGAGTGGACAATCTGATACAGGGTCTTCGGTACCTGTGTGATGCAGCTTTGGACCTGCTTCCCATGCTGTCTAAGATTTCTGTTTTCACAGTCATTATCAGACGGGTGCTGTGGTTACGCTGTTGGTCGGGTGACCACGCGTCTAAGAAGGGCCTCACGGATCTTCCCTTTCAGGGCGGTCGGCTGTTTGGGGCACAGTTGGATGAAATCATTAAACATTTCACCGGGGGGAAGAGTACTTTTCTCCCGGAGCCCAGGCGGCGGGAGTTCCGCCGTAAGCAGGGTCCTGCTTCTTCGGGTCAGAAGAGGTTTTTTCGTGCGCCCGGTGCAGCGGGCAAGGGCTCAAGGCCCGGCAAGTCTGCCTCGGGATCCGGTAAACGGCCCTGGCAGTGCAATAGCGAAAAGATGGAGGATAAGTCCTCCTCCGCATGATGGGTTGCCCCCACCCGATTCTCGGGTGGGGGGCCGACTCCTGGGGTTCGCAGACAGGTGGACTGCACGCTTTTCCGACCGGTGGCTGCAGGAGTTGGTGTCCTCCGGATACAGGATACAGTTCAGCACTCTACCCCCCAGACAGGTTCTTCCCATCAAACTTGAGACTCCCTCAGGGGCGTCGGGAGGCCCTCCTAGGGGCTGTTCAGACGCTCTCTGAACAAGGGGTGATTGTGCCGGTACCTCCGCTGGAAAGGTTCCGCGGCTTCTATTCAAATCTCTTTGTGGTGCCCAAAAAGGGTGGCGTCAGGCCGGTCTTGGACCTAAAAGCGCTGAACCACTTCGTGAAGCCGCAAAAGTTCCGGATGGAATCTGTCCGATCGGTCGTGGCCGCCCAGCACCAAGGGGACTTTATGGCGTCTCTGGATATCAGGGACGCGTATGTACATGTCCCCATTTGTCCCAGGCTTCAGCGTTTTATGCGCTTGACGGTGGGGGATCTACATTACCAATTTGTGGCACTTCCCTTCGGTCTGGCCTCGGCTCCTCGGGTGTTCACCAAGCTGGTGGCTCCGGTGATGGTGCTATTGAGGCAGAGAGGCATTGCGGTAGTAGCATACCTTGACGACTTACTCCTGCGAGTGGAGTCTGCTTTGGCCCTGGAGGAGAATGTGGCTATCACCATGGCCTCATTGAAAGGCTTTGGCTGGCTGATCAACCTGCAGAAGTCGACGTTGACCCCATCCTATTGACTGGAATATCTGGGTCTGATTCTGGACACGGAGCAGGCGAAGATGTTCTTACCTCCGGCCAAGTTACTTACACTGCAAGCAGCGGTGCGAACCCTGCTGTCACGCCAGTGTTCCTCCTTACGGTTCTGTATGCGGGTGTTAGGGCTCATGGTCTCAGCCTTCGAGGCGATGCCTTACGCCCAGAGTCACACTCGGCTCCTACGGCGAGCGATTCTGTCACGGTGGGACAAGTCTCCGCTGTCCCTGGACCAGCTGATCAGATTGGATCATCAGACCAGAGGGTCGTTGACCTGGTGGCTTTGGGCCCCGGCTCTAACGTTGGGGGAAGTCTTTTCTCCCCCTGAATTGGTCGATAGGCTGGCGTCCGTCGTGACTATCGGGCTGAGGGGGTCCTGGGGCAGCTGTCTGCCCAGGGCCGTTGGTCGGCGCAGGAATCCCGCCTTCCGATAAATGTGTTGGAGTTGAGGGCGATCAGGCTCTGCCTCTCCCACTGGACGGTAAGGCTGCGCGGCCTCCCGGTTCGGGTTCAATCGGATAACGCCACGGCGGTGGCGTACGTGAACCATCAGGGCGGAACAAGGAGCTCGGCAGCGGCTCTCATTCTGAGATGGGCAGAACTTCACGTACCGGCAATCTCCGCCATTTACATTCCGGGCGTAGAAAATTGGCAGGCGGACTTTCTCGGTCGCCAGACGCTGGATCAAGGGGAATGGTCCCTACATCCAGAGGTGTTCCGCCGAATTTGCCACAAGTGGGGCACGCCAGACGTGGACCTCATGGCGTCCAGGTTCAATCACAAGGTGCAGACCTTTGTGTGCAGAACAAGAGACCCGTTGGCGGCCGCCACGCACGCGTTTGTAGCGCCTTGGGGTCGATATCGGCTCCTGTACGCTTTCCCTCCCATCAAGCTTTTACAGCGGCTACTGCGCAGGATAGAAGCGGAGGGGATTCTGACAATCCTGGTAGCTCCGGATTGGCCTAGGCACCCTTGGTACGCCGACGTGGTGCGGATGGTGACAGATATTCCCTGGCGTCTTCCGCTGCACGAAGATCTGCTGTCGCAGGGACCCATCCTGCACCCTGCTTTACCCTCGCTGGCTTTGACGGCTTGGCTATTGAGTCCCAGGTGTTGAGGGATAGGGGTGTCTCTGACTCCGTGATCCCTACCATGCTTAATGCGCGCAATTGTACTTCACGCAAGATTTATCATCGTACCTGGAAGGCCTATATTGCCTGGTGTGAGGCGGGGGGTTGAAACCCTCGCTCTTACGTTGTGTCCCGGGTCCTGACTTTTTTGCAGCAGGGCCTGGATAACAAGTTGGCATTGAGTACTCTCAAGGGTCAGATTTTGGCTCTGGCGATCCTCTTTCAGCGGCCTTTGTCGTCATATTCGTTGATACGTACATTTGTACAGGGGGTACGCCATGTGGCTCCTCAGATACGGTCGCCTTTGGCGCCGCGGGATTTGAATTTGGTACTTTCGGTACTGCAGAAACCGCCATATGAGAAGATCAGGGATATTCCCTTACAATTGCTGTCGCAAAAAGTGGCTTTCTTGGTGGCCATTACATCCGCTAGGTGGGTGTCTGAGTTGGCAGCTTTGTCCTGCAAGTCTCCCTACTTTGTCCTTCATAAGGACAAGGCGGTCTTGCGACCTTCCCCTTCGTTTCTACCGAAGGTGGTCTCTTCTTAATTAATTATGAGGATATTGTTCTCCCTTCATTATGTCCGCACCCGTCGCATCCCAAGGAATTTGAGTTACATTCTTTGGATGTCGTGAGGGCTTTGCGGGTGTATTTGGCGGCTACAGCTTCCTTTCGGAAGTATGATGCATTGTTTGTACTGACGGAAGGACCGCGCAAAGGGTTGGCGGCCTTGTCGGCTACTGTTTCCCGGTGGATCAGACAGACCGTGACCCATACGTATCCTGTTCGGGGCAAAGTCCCCCCTTTTCCAGTCACGGCTCATTCCACCAGGGCAGTTAGTACTTCCTGGGCTTTCAGACACCAAGCTTCGGTGTCCCAGGTGTGCAAGGCGGCTACTTGAGACTCGGTGCACACTTTTGCTAAGTTTTACAAAATTGATGTCAGCATCTGCGGATGCTGCTTTTGGGCGTAAAGTTTTACAGGCGGCGTTGTAGGCGCGGCTGGCGCCTCCTGAGAGGATTCTGTTGGGTACAGTTGTTGTTGTTTACCCACCCCTCTTGAATGACACTGCTTTGGGACATCCCCACTTGTCAATGAAGGGCTGCGTCTGTCAGTGATCGTAAGAGAAAAAGGGATTTTATTAAGAACTTACCGTAAAATCCTTTTCTCTGAGTTCACTGACAGACGCAGCACCCACCCCTCTGTGTTGCGTTTGTAAGGCTTGTTACAAACTGAAATGCTATACAGAGCTGAGGGGTTATATGCTGGAGTGAGGACAGCCCCCTGGGAGGGGTCAGCTTGCTTTTTTTTTCTATTTGCCTAGTCTACTCCTAGTAGGATGTGCATAAACCCCACTTGTCAATGAAGGGCTACGTCTGTCAGTGAACTCAGAGAAAAGGATTTTACGGTAAGTTCTTAATAAAATCCCTTTATTGTAACTGCAGTTGTGACAGACTTGTCTGTATTGGGTTAAACTTGCTTTCATGGTGCCTTGCTCAAGATCAAACATCTAGCCTTATCTTGTGGTCTTCATCCCCCTTTACAATTAGTTTAGGGCAGAAAACCTCCAGTTTCACAAATGTGTCTATTACCTCTTAATTGATTAACTGTTCAAACTTCCCCTACCACGAGTATAAATTCAATGCAACTCTTGGACAGCAAGCATTGCCATTTCTCTTTCGTTCGTCGACAGGCACAGCGATTCTTAGGACTAAGTGGGTTACGCTGCCTCTTATCAGGAGTTACTAGGCAGAATAGGCAGTTCTAACAGAATAAAGAACAGCAACAGACACAGCCCCTCCCAGGGGGCAGTCCCCACTGGCAGATAACCCCACACCCAGCTCTGCTAGCTCAGTTTTCTCTGCCTAGTGCAAGGAGTAGACCTGGCTCCCATATTGGGATCTGTGGTGCCTCTCTGGGCCACTTCGGCTGTCCTAGGACAGCCTCACAGATGAAGACTTCAATCAAGTAGCCACACTGGGCGACAGGCTGGGTCTCGGACCCAGGTACTCTCCCCAGCCGGCCATCATGCGTTAGACCGGATGCTTCGCGCTGGCGACAAACCCCGATCCGGACGGGGGGGGGCCACGCGGATTAAACGTCCCGCCGTCCCACGCAGTGCGCCCAGGGCCAACAGCTCCCTCCGGCCTAGCTGGGAGCGCGAAAGCTGCCCGGGTGGGATTCCCGCACCGCCCGACCTAGATGGGGTAAGTACGTCCCCCCCCTCCTCGGGGGCCCGGGGGGGAGCTGGCGGGTCCCCCCTCTGGGGTGTCAGGGTAGCGGGTGGTCTTCCCTCCCCTCCCTTGCTAGCAATCCCTGCCACCCCTCCTGTACCCCGCTGTCACCCCCCCTTACCCCCCCGGGGGCTCCCAGGGTGTGTGTGCATGTAGGGCCCTAGAGGTCCCCCCTCCGCACCTCGTGCTGCGGCAGTTGGATCGCTCGGCGGCCATTTTGCCATAGCGCAGCAGCTATGGAACAGCAGTGGAGTAGGACAGGAGGTGAGCGGGGCAGCGACAGCGGCGGACAGCAGAGGCAAGCAGCTCTTCTCCGGGTCGGGTGGTGAGTCCCTCTGGGGTGCCCCTTGTGACCAGCCTTGCTCAGCTGTGGGGTGGGGGGGTACAGTGGTCTCCTGGCATTGGGACTTATTTGGCGCTGCCAGGGTGGGGACAGGATGGCAGCCTCTGCGGGTGCTTCCCCACCGGACCTCTCTGTGCCTGCAGCCAGCGCTTCAGGGACCCCGTCCCTTATAGACGCCAGGTCGACAGTCCAGGAGACGTTCATTTCCCGAGATCTCTGATGCTCCTGATAGCGGCGATGAGTGTGAGGCGTCCGCGACTGCGCACGAGAGGGCACTAGTAGGCGCTCTGATCACCTCAGAGCGTGAGACCCTGCAATTGGACGATCAGGGGGTGCCCGGCCGCTTCGGGTCGCATAAGACCGGCCGGTACGGTTCGGGTCTTCCCATTTGTGGATTTTCTGGAACAGGTTGTTTTATAGGGACTGGGCTCAGAGCCCCCCCTTTCCCAGACGTTTCGCTGTGCGCTATGCTGTTGGGGAGGAACTGTTGCAGAAGTGGGCATCACCTCCCTTGGTTGCCCGCCCCCCCCCCGTGTACTTTCTGAATAGGGCAACCATGATCCTGGTGGAGGGCACGCCGGCCTTTTTAGGGACCCGATTGATGGGAAGACCGAAGCTTGCGTCAGATCCCTGTTTGTTATGGTGGGATCAGACAGACGGCCCATTGTGGCTTCTGCGCTGGCGTCGCACACCACTCACTTTGTGGGCGGAGCTGTTATATAGCGAGGTGAGCAACACTCAGGTTCCTCCTGATTGCGTGGGTCTCGTTGATCAGCTTGTCCATGGGCTACAGTATCTGTGGGATGCGGCCCTGGACGTGGCCCCCCTGACGTCCAAGGCGTCTGTGGCCAGGCGGTGGCCTTCTAAAAAGGGCCCTGGCGGACTTTCCTTTTCCAGGGTGGGTGGCTCTTTAGGCCTCCTTGGTTGAGATTATCAACATCCTCACAGGTGGGAAGAGCACCTTTCTCCCGGAGACAAGGAGGATTGCGTTTCCCCCCCCCCTCCCCCCGCTCCTTGGGCAGGGTTCGCAGCCTGCTAAGGCCCCCGAGGGTGGACAGTAGCGTCCCTGGCAGCGTAACCATGCCAAGTCAGGGGATGAGGCTTCCTCCGCATGTCAGGTTGCCTCCACCCGGGTCTCGGGTGAGGAAGGGAGACGTCTCCTGGGGTTCGCAGATGGGGTCCACCTGCATTTCGGACCACTAGGACGAGATGGTCTCGTCGGGATACTGAATAGAACTTCTTTCCCGCCCCTCAGATGGGCTATTCGCCTACAACTTGCAGCTGCCTGCGGCCAGGCTGCGGGCCCTATTTCAGGGCCATACAGGACCTGTTTGGTCAGGGGCGGTTGTTCCCGTTCCGCATGCGGAGTGTTCCCAAGGTTTTTTTGCTCCAACCTTTTCAGGGTTCTGGAGAAGGATGGGGTTCTTCCCATCCTGGATCTGAGGGATCTCAACAGGTTTGTGTGGAGCTGCAGGTTTTCGGATGGAGTCTGTCCGCTCGGGGGTAGCGGCCCTGCACCAGGGCGTTTTTTTCCTGGCCTCCCCCGATCTCAAGATGAATACCTGCACTTCCCCATCTGTGCCCAGCACCAGTGCTTCCTGCGCCTTGCGGTTGAAGGGGATCGCTACCAGTTCGTAGCTCTCCCGTTTGGCCTGGCCTCGGGTCTTTGCCAAACTACTGGCCTGGTTCTGGCCCTGCGGAGGCAGTGGGGCATCGCGGTGGTGGCGTGTCTGGAGGATTTTCCCCTGCGAGCGGAGTTGGCTCCAGCGCTCAGGGCCATTGTGACTTTCACCCTACACACACTGCACGAGTTCGGATGGGTGATCAATCTTCCGAAGTCGGTTTTGATTCCGTCTCACCGCCGGGAGTATCTGGGGCTGATCTTGGATGCAGCCCGAGCGAAGATTTTCCTTCCGCCTATCGAGAAGCAGATGCTTCAGTCGGGGTTCGGTCCCTACTGTCCCAGAAATGGGCCTCAATCCGGTTTTGCATGCAGGTTTTGGGCCTCCTTCGTGGCGGTTCCTTATGCTCTAGGTCATGCCCGTGTTTTGCAATGGGAGATTCTCCTGAGAGGGGACAGGTCCCCGTCTTCACTGGATCGGGTGATCAGAATGGATCACAGGGTGAGGGCATCGCTGCTCTGGTGGCTGCGGGCCCCGGCTCTTCGCTCTGGGAGGTTTTTCCTTCCCCTTCGCTGGACGGTGATCACAATGGACGCCAGCCTTACCGGCTGGGGCGGGGTCCTGGGGCTGTTCTCAGCCCAGGGTCAGTGGTCTCCGGAGGAGTCTCGTCTCCCGATCAATGCCCTGGAATTGCGGGCGATCTGGTGCTGCCATTGGACATCGAGGCTGCACGGGCGCCCTGCCCGGATTCAGTCAGACAATGCCACGGCTGTGGTATACGTGAATCACCAGGATGGGATGAGAAGCTCGGCTGCGGCCTCGGAGGTAGCCCCCATTCTGCTGTGGGCAAAAAGCCAAGTTCCAGCAATCTCTGCCGTTCACATACCGGGCGTGGGAAACTGGCAGGCGAACTATCTCAGTCAGCGCCTGGACCAAGGAGAGTGGTCCCTGCACCCGGAGGAGTTTCATCAGATTTGTCTGAGGTGGGGTGCTCCGGACGTGGACTTGCTAGCGTCCTGTCTCAATCGGAAGGTGCAGGCCTTCGCGAGCGGGACAAGGGATCCCTTGGAGGTCGCGGCGGATGCTCTAGTAGCTCCGTGGGCTCGGTATCGACTCATCTATGCCTTTTCCCCGCTCAAGCTGCTTCCGCGCCTTCTGTGCAGAATGGAAGCGGAGGGCTTTCCTACCATTCTGGTAGCTCCAGATTGGCCAAGGTGTCTTTGGTATGCCCACGTAGTGCGAATGGTGGTGGATGTCCCCTGGCTACTCCCGCTTAGTGAGGATTTCTGTCCCTGAGGCCCATCTTGCACCCTACTTTACCCTCTCTGGCTTTAACGGTCTGGTTATTGAATCCCGTGTGTTGAGGGATCGAGGTGTCTCGGACTCTGTGATTCCTACCATGTTGAGGGTGCGTGGGGCCACCTCACGTAAAGTTTATCACTGCACCTGGAAGGCTTGCGTCGCCTCGTGCGAGGCCGGGGGGTGGAACCCTCGTTCCTTCTCGGTGTCTCGCATGCTGGCCTTCCTACAGAAGGGTCTCGACCAGCAACTGGCGTTTAAGTACTTTTCAAGGGTCGGGTTTCTGCTCTGGCGATCTTTTCTCAGCGTCCTTTGGCGACGCATCCGTTGATCCGTACCTTATGCAGGGGGCTCGGCACGTCGTTCCCCAGGTACGGTCGCCTCTGGCGTCATGGGACCATAATTTGGTCCTCTCGGTCCTTCAGAAGCTGCCTTTTGAGAATATATGGGATATTCCTGCAACCGCTTTCATGGAAGGTGGTTTTCCTGGTGGCTATCACATCCGCTCGGCGGGTGTCCGAGTTGGCGGCTCTATCTCATAGGTCTCCATATCTGGTCCTACAAGGGGATAGGGCGGTCTTGCGCCCTTCACTTTCCTTTTTTTTACTGAAGGTGGTGTTATCCTTCCACATCTATAATGGCATCGTCCTTCCTTCATTGCCCGCGCCCATCTCACCTTAGGGAGGTTGCTTTGCACTCCCTGGACTTTGTTCGGGTCCTGCGGGTGTATCTGGCTACCACGGCCTCCTTCCAGAGGTCGGATGCTCTCTTGATTGTGGTGGATGGTCCACGCACAGGTTTGGCGGTCTCTTCGGCCACTATCTCACCTTGAATTAGACAGACGGTGACCCGAGTCTATGCTGTTCGGGGTCTGGAGCCTCCTTTTCCGGTCTCAGCTCACTCTATCAGGGCGTTAACCTCCCTGGCAGTATGATTATGTCAGGAATTTTGTTCCAAAAGCGGTACGATTATTTTGCATGGAAATTTGGGGTTTTATATTGTAGGCCTGCAATTCTTAGGAATAACTCACTTAAATCTGTCCAAACAACAGTCTAGTAGACATCCCGGGTATGAAAAAGTTTGAAAAATGAAATCATAAATTATAATAAATAACTAAAAATAATTATCAAAAATAATAATATAATAGTAATAAAATTTATTCAATAATGTAATCAAACCAAAAACGCAGAAATTTGCTCAGTTGCAGAATTGTCGCTGTCGTCACTTTCAGTTTCTGATGATAAATTTCCCCAAAAATCAGCATCACTCAATTCTGCAAATGATTCTTATTTACTATCGCTGTTTTCTAGCTGATCAAAAAACACTTTTGACGTAAAGGGACGCTTTTTGGTTGCCATGGACATTGTCATGTTTCCAGGCAGAAAGAATGACATTTATTATATAAAAGTGCATGCAGGGCTCTGGGCAAAGCACTGGGGACAAAGGGGATGTGAAATGTTTTCATACAGTAATGTAATCTATAAGATTACAGTGTACTGTATGTACTGTGTGTGTTTCACTTTTTGAATTTCCCGCCGGTCTCCGTCCCCGTGCGACGCGACGCTCGCAGGGAACGGAGCCCGGCACACAGAGGCGGCGGACACAGCCCGCAGACACGGCGGGGGACATCGCTGGATCCAGGGGACAAGGTGAGTAGCGCTGCCTGGATCCAGCGATGCAAGCCCGAGTGTGGCTCGGGGTTACCGCTCTTGGTACTGAAAATCCACCCCGAGCCACACTCGGGAATACCGCTAGG
Organism: Glandirana rugosa; assembly: GCA_018402905.1. Classification (NCBI taxonomy): domain Eukaryota; kingdom Metazoa; phylum Chordata; class Amphibia; order Anura; family Ranidae; genus Glandirana; species Glandirana rugosa. The sequence continues at coordinate 1,363,604 of BLSH010440386.1, forward strand.
AAGGTTAAGCACTTCCTGGGCTTTCCAACATCAGGCGTCTGTGTCTCAAGTGTGCGAGGCGGCTACTTGGACCTCTGTGCACACCTTCTCAACATTTTAGAAGTTGATTTTTTTAGCATCCTCGGATTCTGCGTTTGACCGCAAGGTTTTGCAGGCGGCCGTGTGAGACACGTGCGTTTCCTCACTGAGCGTTCGGTTGGGTGTAGTTCTGTTGTTCTGTTGCCCACCCCTCAATTTTTGACACTGTTTTTGGACGTCCCACTTAGTCCTAAGAATCGCTGTGCCTGTCTGAACGAAAGAGAACTGGATTTTTTTGACTTACCGTAAAATCCCTTTCTCTGAGTTCGACAGGCACAGCACCCACCCCTCTGATGTTGCACTGCTTGTTACGAACTGAGCTAGCAGAGCTGGGTGTGGGGTTATCTGCCAGTGGGGACTGTGTCTGTTGCTGTTCCTTTTTTTTTTTTTTCTGTTAGAACTGCCTATTCTGCCTAGTAACTCCTAATAAGAGGCAGCATAACCCACTTAGTCCTAATAATCGCTGTGCCTGTCGACGAACTCGGAGAAAGGGATTTTACGGTAAGTCAAAAAAATCCAGTTTTTTTGCATAAAATACCATTTTCTGCATTAAGTGTTTTGGCACTTTTAACACAGCACTTCAAGTCACGTTAATAAAGGGAAGTACAAATGTTAGTGTTTCACTCCAAACAGTCTACAAGTTTCAGCTCTTATCTCTCTTCCTCAGCCTGATTCTCCACTCTCTTCACCCTCCAACATGCTCTCACTAACCTACCTTTTTGCAAGGATGCCCTCTGTCCTCAAACACTGCCTTCTTTATCCCTCCTCTCCACCTTACATCTTATATATATCACCCTCACTTCTGCCCTCTCAAAATTACTGTATCGACTACTCCTTCTGAGCTCACATAATGTTGCCACTTCCCAATCGCCAGGGCATTTGCCCTCTTATAAATCCCGCTGCCACCTCGCTTCCCTCAGCCTCCTAATTCTGATTTCTGGGGATATCGCCCCGAACTCTGACCTCCACCATCTCTCACTTTCAGAACCGCCAGTCTCCCTTCTCTGGCTGAGCTGCAACCCTCACTCTCATTTTGATTCCCCTACTTCCACAAGTCAGCCCCCTCCTCTTATGTGTCCTCTAGAATGCCTGCTCAGTCTCTAACAAACTTGCCTCTCTCAATGACCTTTTCCTTCTCCACCTCCCTCAATCTTCTTGCTGTTACTGAAATCTGGCTCCAGGAGTCTGCCTCTCCATCTGCCATCTCCCATGGTGGCCTCCAGTGGAGTCACTCACTCAGACCCAGTAAACTAAAAGGAGGACTTTTCCTTTCCCCACAAAGCATTTTCCATGTGCTTCTGACACCTACCTCTCTGTCCCTCTCGATATTACTGCACATATCCTCTCTTGCTCCTTCTGAACCCACATAATGTTCCAAATCATTGGGGCATTTGGCCCCATATAAATCAGGCTCCCATCTCACCTCCCTCACCCTACTATTACTCCTAATTTCTGGGATATTGCACCAAACCGTGGACCTCCACCATCTACAATCGCAGAACTGCCGGCCTCTGTTTTTTGACTGCAGCTGCAAACATCACCTTCTTATTTCAATTCCCCTGCTTCCAAGTGAGCCAGAACCCCCCCCCCCCCTTTCAGGGAACGTGGCCTGGTATGATTCAGGAGCCAGGCTGCATGCTCAGATAAAGGTCTGGTATGGATTTTGTGGGGGACCCCGTGGCATTTTTTTAAGACCTAGGGGACTGTTATGAAGTTTGGGGGGGGGGGCGACCCCACGCTGTGTGTGTGTGTGTGTGTGTGTGTGTGTGTGTGTGTGTGTTTTTTTATTTATTTATTTTTTTATTGTTGGCAATTGTTTTGTTTACATTCAGCTGTCAGCCGGAGAACCCACTGACAGCTGACGAGTCTTCCGTTGTTAAAGCGATTGTGAACCTTCCTTTGTTTATTTTAAAGAAAAAAAAAATGTCATACTTACCTTTCTCTGTGCAGTGGTTTTGCACAGAGTGGCCCCGAACTTCGTCTTCTGGGGTCCTCCACCGGCGCTCCTGGGTCCTACTCCGCATCGAGTGACCCATCAGGGAAAGCTTCCCTGGGGTCACACGTGTGGGCGCACTCCCGTGTCCTGCTGTTTGCGTGTATTCACACAAACCGTGGGATTCAGCCCAGCCCCCGCGTCACTGGACCTGATTGACAGCAACAGGAGCCAATGGCTCCCCTGCAATCAATCCAGCCAATGAAGACCCGAGACACCGGCTGGAGCGGATTGCTCGTAGCTGCCGCTGGAACGAACGGGCTTGGGTAAGTAAAAGGGGGGCTCTGGGGGGGGGGGGTCACTACTGAGGAAAGGTTTTACACCTTAATGCATAGAATGCTTTAAGGCGAAAAACCATGAGACTTTACAACCCCTTAAGTATGCTGTGGCCGCTGGCTAAGAAAAGATGCTGCTAGGAGCTTAAAAATAAGCTAGTATGCATGGAGCCATAAGTATTAACTTAGAGCCTATTTCCTGCCAAATTTTTTTATAGAGCGGGGAAATATTACAATTTTAGCCAGTTTTATTCTTGAGTCTGTAACTGCCTTGGGGACATTTTCTATTACTTCTGTCCTTATGATGACCATACAAGGAAGAGGATAGAAAAATATTGTAAATTTTCTAAAATGTGTTCTGACAGGAAGTATGGGGGAATAAAAAGGAAACGGATGGCAACAAAAACCTGACATAGGTTATAACCCTCCCTTGCTCTATCCATATCCAGTAAAATAGCTAGAGTTGGGCTTTGATTACTTCGGTTTTGAACTTTCGGACTGTTGTGTGGTCGTGGTGTTTTTTCATTGGTTAATGTGTCGTCTAGAAGAGTAATCGATCTCAGTACCAATCTGCATTTTTGCCAACTCAGTAGAAAGTGCGCCATGATGTTTGACGTGCGAGTCCTCTGAGGGCATAGATAGCAGATTGAAGTAATAATACATTGATATGGCAAAAAACATACATTCAGACTAATTCTTAACCCTGCAGCACATGGTGCCCACACAGCTGCAGTTTTATACACTAGCTGCTGAGCGTATGAATATGATTTAATCATTTCAGACACATTAATGTGGACAATTTCTGCTTGTGAAGATCTGTAAAGCCTTCCCTTGAGAAATGAATATTTATGAATGTAGATAAGTAAAAAGTATTCTTTTTCTGCATAGTTAAAGTAGCCAGCTTTCAATAGCTGTACCTTCTTTTTCATTTTATCTGTTTTTTTTTATCCTTTTGTTACAGCATTGTTAAAAGGTTTGTTTTCATACGAATTTTAAGAGACAGTAGCTCTACATTTTTATGAAGGGTAGAAGCATAATTTACAGATAGCTTTTTGGGCCCTAGGTATGTGCCAAACCATAAAAAATTAATTTAAAACAACCATTTAGTCAAAAGAGAACACCAGCAAGGGTATGAATGATTTAATCATTTCAGACACATTAATGTGGACAGTTTTTGCTTGTAAAGATCTGTACAGCTTTCCCTAACGAAAAGAATATCTGTGAATGTAGTGAAGTAAAGTAATTTTCCCACACAGTTAAAACAGCTGGCTTTCAATCGCTGTAGTTTCTCTTTCATGTCATCTATTTTTTTTTTTTTTTTCCTTTAACCTTTTTGTTACAATATTGTTAATAGGTTCTTTTTGTCATTACAATTTTAAGAGACAGAAATTTTACATTTTTTATGAAAAGTACAAGCATAATTTAAAGATAACTTTTAAGGCCTTAGGTGTGTGCCAAACCATAAAAATGTAATTTAAAACAACCATTAAGTCAATGGAGAACACTACTTATTATTATCTCATCTCTTATATTGCAGCTTAAAGGGATTTTCCTTTACAGAGCTTAAATCAATGGGAGTTGGTAATTGATTAATACTGCTCTGGGTCTCTCAAGCAGTGCTTAGTAAATGTACTAGCTCCTGGGAGCTTAGCTTACCTGCCACTTTTATGATACAGCTAGCAGAGCAGCACCTTGAAAATATGCTATTAAAAACAAAAAAACAAGAATTTATTCATTTTTGTAAGGGTCCTTTTTTACACAGGCTTTCCGCCCAGCGGATTCCGTTTTTACTCAGAGGGAGATCGATCCTTTTGATCCCTGCTGTGCAGGGGGATGACAGATGAAAATGGTCCGCCTGTCCATTTTCATCCGATCCGCCAGAAGAAAAATAGGATTTCCATCTGTCTGGATTTCACGGACAGGATGAGAAAGCAGCGGATGTCAGCGGACATGTCACCGCTGATATCCGCTGCCATATAGGGGTGAATGGAGTGTCCGATCAGGTCCGCCTGATAAACTGACGGGCAGACCTGATCGGAAAGCCAGTTTGAAAGGGGCACATAGCTGTGAGATAGCTGTATCTTCTCGCCTCCCAGTTCTTAAATAAAGAGCATGTTTGTGCAGGGCAGGGTGAGTTGCTGCAAGTTTAAAATGCAAGCACTAGAGGTGTATGCATATACCTGCAGCAGCCCCCAAAACTACAAATTTCAGGTTACTTGGAAAACTTGCTGCTCAACCCTATCCAGTCTATGTGGTTAACATGTATAAGATGGCCTCAGCCTTGCATCACTCCATTAGCCACGCCCTCTGACATGTTTCACCTTATCCACTGGGGCTTAATCATAGAGGTAAAGGGCAGAGGCAAGCTGGAAGAGCTTGAGAATCACTGGCCGTGAAAATGAGACCATGAACATTAGGGTAATGAGGTGAATGGCTAAGAAATGGGGAAATAAAGTTCAAAACGGAAAAAAAAAATGACAGTATGTGAGAGGAAGATGAAAAAGGAATGAGTGTATGTTGAGGGATGTGAAAATAATGCAAAATGAAACATTTTAAATAAGGATTGAAAAGTGAGAAATACAAAATCTTTTTTTATGTAATGAATTGATAGCATGTCTTTATGGTTAGCATTCAATCCTTATTCTTAATCCTCACAAAAAAGATTTTTTTTATTTTATTTTATTTTTTTTTACTTTTTTTACTTTTTCAATGCTTATTTAAATGTTTGACCTTTTTGCAGTACCCTTTCAGCATTTTTTTTTCTCACATTCCTTAATATTCACTCCATTCCTATATCTTCCTCTTACATACTGTAATTTTTTTCTTTGTTTTCCCCATTTCTTATTTATTCATTCCATTACTGTAATGTTCATCATTTCATTTTCACGGCCAGTGATGCATACGTTTTTCCATCCTGCCCCTGCCCTTTACCTCTCTGACTAAGCCCCAGAGGATGGGGAGAAACATGTCAGAGGGCATAGCTTGAGGAGTGGTGCAAAGGCTGAGATCATTTTGTACATGTTAACCACATAGACTGGATAGGGTTGAGCAGCGAGGTTTCAAACTATGCTACACACTACTGGATGGTGATATGTTCAGTCAGCACCCAATTCCTGAGTACCAGCGGTACCTTATACACTCCTTCTTTGTGCAGAGCAGCACTGCAAGCATTTGTAGGTCACAAATCTCAGGTTGTTCCTTCCTCCTGTGTATTTCTTCTAGGTAGCAAGGCCACTTATATTGATGGGCTTTTAAGAATGTGTGGGAGCAGAGATTAGTTGCAAGTTCGGACACTACTTAGAAGCTCTGTCTGTCGCATCAGCCTGGCATTTTGCCTGTTACAGAAAGGTTTGGTATGCTGCCGTGGGTATGTGCAGGCACTCCCCTTCTCTGACAATTTTTTTTTTTTATAGTAACCTGTATTGAGAAAACATGGAGGTCTACGTTGCTGATGAATTCCATCTGTACATTTAGGTTTCCTGGCTGTCATGCTAATTCAATGACTGCAGTACTTTTTTTGCGGTAATGACCTGAAACAAGTCTGTATGACTGCAGTATCAAGTTCTAGCCTCACTTTGACTTTTTTTTTTGCATGCTTGTTTCAGGTCAATGACAGCTGGAGATTATCAGGCAAATAGTATTGAGACATGTCAGCAATGACAGTTCCCTATCGTTGTCTTAGTACACTTGTACTCTTAGCAAGCAGTAAACACGCTTTAAAAAAAACTTCTGTAGCTGCATGCAAAATCCATAGCAAAGGCACTGAAGTGGTTGACGTTATTCCCTCAGTAGCCCATTCCAGCCCACCATGCTCCCTCCTCCCAGCAGTGATTAGGCAGCCTTCCAGAGCACTTATTCCCTGTTTACATTGGACTTTAGAAGGCTGTAAGGTGGCTAAGTCACTGCTGGGAGGTGTGGACATGGTGATCTGAGCTGCTGAGAGAATGACTTCTGTGATTTCTGCTGTGAATTTATGGATGAATTGCTGCACAGTGACTGGACCTTGAGGTTGGTGTAAAAATGAAACATGCGTACTCTCTTCCATCTGTCGCTGCAGCTGTCCCACACTGGCCGGCTCTTAGATCAAAAGCTGAGCGGCCACCTGCCCAGCAGTCAGTCAGCTCACAGTGTGGAAAAGTGACTGTCATTCACATCACCCAACTTTGCACTTCCAGAAATCACTGGAGTACCATGCTGGGTAGCACTTGGTGTGATTGACTCACTCACAGGACAAGGCGAGTGAGCCGCAAGCTCCAGCCAGAAGACAACCAGTGAAACACTTATGTCTTGCCATGCATCGGCAAGGAGTGCACACAGGAAGAGCCACTACACCAGCCAGGGACCCAACACTATTCCCTATACCGTCTCACAACTGCACATCTGGAATTGGAGAATGATGCTGATGCCGAAGAAGTGGAACACTGAGGATTACCTGATGAGGCAGGATTACCTGTTATACCTGCCACTGTATTTCAGCCATCTGGTGAGTGCATAAAGAAGGTGGAGGTTTTGCACCCTACTGGTGATGGAGTGGAGTGCTTTTTACACTTCGGGAACTTTTTATGCACATTATGATGGAGAAGACCGGAGAGTGCTAATACTAATTTTGGGGCTTTTATATTTGTACAAATAGCACTTTATAAGAGTGATTTTTATTCATATTTTATAGTTTGCCTTGGGTAGCACTTATGAATTATTATTTCTTATATTTGTTGTATATTCAGTCTGGCACTTTGTCACTCAGGGTATTTAATTGTTTTGATCGCTGCACTATTACGCTTTGGATTCTTAATGTAGCCTATCACCTTCTTTTTGTGGTAGCTGCTATCCCCCCTCTTGAGCGCTCTCATATCATTTTAGCCATACTTCTCATTCACTTCTTGTCATGGACATGTCTATTCTTAAGTGTCCATAGTTTGTACACAGTATTTTCTTTGGAACGGATTAGCAGATGGTGTTTTTTTAATGGGTATGGGAAACCAGAAGGGTTGTTCAGCTATACTTCTTCTTTCTGCCAGAACCTATCACTGTGAACCGTTTTAAGGATGGCTAGGGATTGCAGAGTGGCTATTTCTTTGCAGCTGTATCGCTGAGTATTTGCAAATGTCAACCCATTTTATTTATAAAACATAACTACACCAAAAACACGACATTTCATAGCCCGCCTCCTTTGTCAGATAACAAACTGTGTAGTGTGCTTTCTGCAAGAGGGATTATTCTATTTAACTGTTTTTTTTGAAAGCTCAATATAAAATGAGGCGTGATGTTTGAGGTGAAAGTGTTTTGAGAACATAGATAACATACATATACATTAATATGACATTCTATACATTCAGACTAATTCTTATGCTTCTAAACACATTGAGATGCAGATGCAAGCCTATCTGTACTCTTCTATTATCCAATGGTAGCAGTGATGATGTAGGGACAAGTGCAACTTCCACAGCAAAGTTACAAACTTGTTGTTCTTGCCTGCTCTGTGCAGTGGTTTTACAGAGTAGCCCCAATCCTCCTCTTCTCAGGTCCCCCGCTGGCACGCCCCTGTAGAAAGCTGATTTCTATGGGGGCACTAGTGTAAGCTATTGACACAGACAGTGTGGCTCGTCCCCGCCCTCTGTTCAATTTCACAGAATTTGATTGACAGCAGTAGGAGCCAATGGTCCCCCCACTGCTGTCAATCTGCCCTGTGAGGAGGAAGAGTGCAGAGAGGACTGCTGCTCTCATGCACAGTGCTGGATCAAGAATGGGCTTGTGTGTGTGTGTGTGTGTGTGTGTGTGTGTGTGTGTGTGTGTGTTCTGTGACAAAAAAAAAAATCATTTTACCTTAATGCATAGAATGATTTAAAGTATAACTAAAGTCAAAACTTCTAGTTTTGGATAGAGTGGAAAGGGATTAGAACACCTGTCAGTTTTTAGTGCTGTCTGTGCCCCCCTTAGGGAGGTTCACCTTCTTATTGTCCATAATCATTGAAAGTAAAAGAAATTCACAAATTTTAAGTTGTCCCCAGAAAAGTAATAGAGGGGAAATCTTCCAATGAGGACACTAGTTCTGGTGACCTGGAGGTCCACAAGGAATTCCCTTTTATTTGCAGGGATTTCCTCTCATTTCCTGTTTTGGCTATGGGACAGAAAATGAAGGTAAATCTCCGCAATGGGACACAGATGGCGAAAAAATACAAATCTGATAAGGGTTCTAACCCTCTCTTGCTCTATCCAGAATGGGGAAAAAATGTTGCCTATGGTTCTATGGTATAAAACATTTAGGCTATTCCCTTTTAGCAGATTAAACTGCACAGTGCTCGTGCTGTCTAATCTGCCCCTCTCTAAACTGTAAAAAACCTGGCTGATCCTGCCACTTCCTGTGTCCCCCTGTCTGTGCTGACCACGTTAATCATGCCTGCTGAGCCCTGACTACAGTTGTCAGCTTGCGTCCTTCCGTCATCTGCAGCTCTCCTTTGTCCCCATCCCTCTCCCTCCCTCCCTGCCTGTCAGCTCTGTGTCTGGCTCTGCCCCCTCCCCCCCCTCCTGCCACGATTAGCAAAAATCAAATATTAGAAATTGTCACTGCAGCCCTCTCTATTGTAACTAATCATAAAACACAGTGTAAGTGTTTTATAAAAACAAAGCTTGAAAACACTGTTTTAGAGTGATCTTCAGGCCGGTCACCTACTCCGATCCCCAGGCTACTGTGGGAGGGGCTGAGCAGCCGCGTTGCCTCCCCGACTGACGTCCGAGGGAGATCTTGGCTGCTCCTGCTGTAGCCCGGGGAACGGAGTAGGTGACCGGCCTGAAGATCTCTCTAAAACCATATTTACAAGCTTTGTATATACAACACTTAGGCCCCATACACACTATCCAACTTTTGTTGTCAGATTTCCTTTAGATTTATCAAAACCATCTAGTGCAAGGGCCTGTCTGATTACATACAAATTTAAACTAAGGTTTGACCTCATATTGTATGGTTTTGGTAAATCTGAAGGAAAAAATCTACAGAAAATTGGATAGTGTGTATCCAGCTTTACAATGTGTCTTATGACTAGTTATAATAGAGGGGGCTGGCAGTGAATTGTATGATTGTGGTAGCAACCACTTTAATCATTAGTTGCCTGTATATCTGTATCGAACGATCATTTGGACCTACTTTTGCTTTGGGTAACCTTTACTTACCAGGTGTGAGATATATTTACTTCAAATAAAACAATAATCTGACTGGTAATGTTTTATCTAATTTTAATTAATCTCTTGTTCTTTGTTCTCAGTGGGATCCCATGATCACAACCTTGCCTGGCCTGTATCTGACTTCTGTGGGTATTGTGAAACCTGCTGCCTGGCTGTTTGGCTGGAGCGAGAATGTTGTCTGCTCCTCCGGAATGCTGCGATTTATTAACCTTCTGTTCAGTCTGGGCAACTTGTACATGTTCTATTTAATCCTTAACAAGTTACACACAAGGGTAAGTGTCTAATGAGCAAGCTTTGACTTCCAACATTTATCATTGATTGGCTTGGCTCTCAAAGCAGCAATGATTAATTGAAAGAGTTAATTAGAAATGCAACGCCAGTTAAATCAAAATAAAACCATTAGCCTTTGCTTATACAAGTGCTTGTGTGACAAGGTATTTACAGAACCCTGTACAGAGAATAAAATGCTCTTTCTTTGTAACTGTAATTGAGTAGGTGTGTACATTTTAGTGATAGATGCTAACAGCAGATAGTGATATGCAAAAGCAGGACAGTAAAAAAATACATTCTGTGTAGCAGTGGTGGCTGGTGAAATTTTATGATGGGGGGCGCCAGACCCCGCCCTTCCTTTTTTCCACCCATTGTGTCAGCAGTATACAGCCCAGCATAACCAGATAGAGGTATACAGAGTCACCAGATAGGGGCTCGTAGCACTGACAGACCCCCCCCCCCCCGAAGTCAGGACAAAGTCCCGCACTTACCCCATTTCTTAGGTGGGCTGGCAGTGTGCAGAGTCCGGCAAGCGGGGAGCATGCTGGAGTGCAGAGTCGGGACTGAAACCCGACAGAGTGCTGCGCCTGCGCAAGTAATCACGCAGCCAGCATGTCCACCACATTCCCACCCCCCCGCGTCCAATGGCAGTCAGTCGCTGGCTCAGGGCAGCCAATTAGACTATGTGTGTGCGCAGTTCAGCGAACATACATAGTCTTTTATGACTGACCAATCGGCTCACTATTTGCTGTCAGCCGAGAAAAAAAAAAGTCGATATACCGGCGCCTCCTGTGGGGGTCGGGCTGACTTTTTTATTTATTTTTTTTATTTTTGTTCTTGGGGGGGGGGGGGGGGGGGGCGGCGCCCAAGTGCCCTGATGTGTAGTGAGGGAAGCTAAATGGCAAAAAAAATTAAACCAGTATTTAGTTTTTTTTTTTTTTTTTTTTGTACTTATTTATTTTTAGCTTTCATTCTTTTTATCTGAGCAAACTATGGCGATTATGTAGAGACAGTGGGAGGAGTCAAGCTTTTAATGGCATAACCTCCTTTTCCTTTTTTCTTAAGTACTGCATGAAGTAACCATTATGTCAGTGTATGTGCAATAAAAGGATCCAATATTCAACCATTCTCCAAATTGGTCTCCTTGCTCAAACTGCCCAATCTCCTTCACATGGCTAACCTAAATAGCTCTTCTCCTACTGTATGGTCAGTCTGTGGTTGCAGCACTCTTAATTTTTGGTGAAAACCTCATAAACCGTTTCACATACACTGTACATACAAGCTTTTGGGCAAAGTCTGCCCCTCCTCAGGACACATTGAATATACAATTTAACACTGTCTGTGCATGTACAGTTGTGCTCATAAGTTTACATACCCTAGCAGAATTTATGATTTGGCCATTTTTCAGAGAATATGAATAACACAAAAACATTTTCTTTCACTCATGGTTAGTGTTTGGCTGAAGCCATTTATTATCAATCAACCACGTTTAGTCTTTTTAAAACATAATGACAACAGAAACTACCCAAATGACCCTGATCAAAAGTTTACATACCCTGGTGATTTTGGCCTGGTAACATGCACACAAGTTGACACAAAGGGGTTTGAATGGCTATTAATGGTAACCATCCTCACCTGTGATCTGTTTGCTTGTAATCAGTGTGTGTGTGTGTATATAAAAAGTCAATGAGTTTCTGGACTCCTGACAGACCCTTGCATCTTTCATCCTGTGCTGCACTGACGTTTCTGGATTCTGAGTCATTAGGGAAAGCACATGAATTGTCAAAGGATCTTTGGGAAAAAGTAGTTGAACTGTATAAAACAGGAAAGGGATATAAAAAGATATCCAAGGAATTGAGAATGCCAATCAGCATAATCAAGAAGTGGAAAATGAGGGGTTCTTTTGAAACCAAACCACGGTCAGGTAGACCAACTAAAATTTCAGCCACAACTGCCAGGAAAATTGTTTGGTATGCAAAGAAAAACCCACAAATAAATTCAGGTGAAATACACAACTCTCTGAAAATATGTGGTGTGGCTGTTTCAAGATGCACAATAAGGAGGCACTTGAAGAAAGATGGGCTGCATGGTCGAGTCGCCAGAAGAAAGCCATTACTACGCAAATGCCACAAAATATCCCGCTTACAATACGCCAAAAAGCACAGAGACAATCCTCAAACCTTCAGACACAAAGTCATTTGGAGTGATGAAACCAAAATTGAGCTTTTTGGCCAAAACCATAAACGCTACATTTGGACAGTCAACAAGGCCTATGTTGAAAGGTACACCGTTCCTACTATGAAACACGGAGGTGGATCGCTGATGTTTTGAGGATGTGTGAGCTACAAAGGCACAGGAAATTTGGTCAAAATGGATGGCAAGATGAATGCAGCATGTTATTAAAAAAAATACTGGAGGAACATTTGCATTCACCAGCCAGGAAGCTGCGCATGGGACATACTTGTGTTTTGGAGCATTGTCATGTTCTAATGGCCAAGGCGACCTGTTATTGACTACAGCAGAAGGTGAAGGTTCTGCAGTGGCCATCTCAATCTCCTGACCTGACCTCAATATCATTGAGCCACTCTGGGGAGATCTCAAACGTGCAGTTCATGCAAGACGGCCTACGAATTTCCAGGAACTGGAGGCTTTTTGCCAAGAGGAATGGGCAGCTTTACATCTGGGAAGATAGAGCCTCATCCCCAAACGACTTCAAGATGTCATTGATCTTAAAGGGGACAATACACGGTATTAAGAACTGGGGTATGTAAACTTTTTTTGATCAGGGTCATTTGGGTAGTTTCTGTCATTATGATTTAAAAAGAGTAAACACAGTTGATTGATAATAAATGGCTTGTAGCCAGGTCTATTTAAAAGGTTGCATATTGAATTTAAAATTAACAAAACAGAAAATATATCCTCGCCATCCAGGCACTAACTAAACAGTACAGCTTTCCTAACTGACCGGTGTAGGGCTTTTCCCAGACACCCACAAAACATAGACTGTGAAAACCTTTTGTTTTAATCCATACGCAAACTTCCCTGTGTCAGCTCTCTCAGGCTTATGGTTCCTGAGTTCCAGACCAGAGCAAAACTTTCCTCTGATCCACCTTATTCCATTCCAAATGAACGCATGCGAGGCGAAACATAGCGACCATTGATCACTTCGCATAATGTCACATATCCTCCTATCTGCTCAAGCCCCTGCGGCTGAGCAACTGTCCCAACCAGACAGTGGAACCGGGAAAGGGCATCTGCATTATTCTGGGATTTCCCTGCCCTATGCTCCACTGTGAACTTGAAAGCTTGCAAAGCGAGCAACCCACCTTGTCACCTGAATTTTTTTTTTCTCCTTTTTATCACACATCCACATAAGAGGGGCATGGTCAGTGACTAATTTTGAATTGCCTCTCCAATAGGTAATATTTCAGTGCATCCTAAGGCACATTTAATGGCTAAACATTCCTGCTCAACAGTGGCATAGTTTTTTGCTCATGTCTGTTGAGTATTCTGCTAAGATAGACCATTAGGTGCTCCTCCCTCCCCGTCTCTGACCTGGGACAGTACAGCACCCAGTCCCACATCAGAGGCATCCGAAGCATCTGTACCACAAATTCCTTTGTGAAATCTGGGATCACAAGCACAGGTTGTGCACAAAGGGCTTGTTTCAACACTTGAAATGCCTTCTCTGCCTCTGGATTGCATTTGATCATGACCGACCCTCTACCTTTTCGTCAAAATTGGGAATAAAACGGCTGTAGTATCCTGTGATCCCAAGGAATGCACAAACTTGTTTTTATTTGTATAGGTTGGGGCCACTTCTAAACTGCCTCAATATTATTGATTTGAGGTTTGATTAGCCCCCGACCAATAATGTAGCCAAGGTATTTGGCCTCCAAGTCTATGGCACACTTTCTGGGGTTGGCCGTGAGTCCTGCTTTCCTAAGGGAATCTACTATTGCCTGTACCAGGGGCATATGGGTTTCCCAATCTGGGCTGTGGATGACTACATCATCCAAATAGGCGGCTGCATATTGGCGATGTGGTTTTAAGGACTTATCCATCATTCTCTGGAACGAGGCAGGAGCACCATACAAGCCAAAAGGCATCCGCTTATACTGGAAGGACCCCTTGGGGGTAAAAAACAGTTTTCTCTTTCACTGACTCCGCTAGGGGTATCTGCCAATGACCTTTAGTCAGGTCTAACTTAGTTGTGTACTGGGCACTACCCAATCTTTCAACAAGCTCGTCGACACGAGGCATTGGGTACGCATCAAACTTTTGAGTTTCTGAAATCATTACAAAACCTTATCGTTCCATCTGGTTTTGGGACCAATACTATGGGACTGGACCAGTTACTGTGGGACTCCCCTATCGCGTCCAGCTCTAACATGTTCTTTACTTCATTTGAAACTGCTTTGTGCCTGGCCTTGGGTATTCTATAGGGCTTTGCGTTTACATGGACACCTGGTTCCGTAATTGTGTCATGCTGTATAACTGTGGTCAGTCCGGGCAGGTGAGCGGAAAAAGTCTTGTTATTTACAAATTCTTTAACGTCCTTTTGATGGGCCACTATCTCAAGGTTTCAGTTATGGGTACTTCAGGAGTCACGGGGGCCAGGTCCTCTTTGGGGGGTTGGCCTTGCCAGTAATGTCTCTCTGTCCTTCCAAGGTTTCAAGTGATCAACGTGCTATATTTGCTTGGTTTTCCTTTTTCCCCAGGCTGGTAAACTTTGTAACTTACACTCAACAGTGGGGACTAGTACCAGCACTCTATCACCAGGGTTGAAGACCCGGATCTTGGCGCGGCATGACAGCAGCGATTCTAGCATCAGTGAGATATGCTCAATGCCGCTTCTATAAGGCGTGGTCGCTCCTTCCCACGTTTATTTGCAACATATAACAATCCCCTGGGATGTGTCCCATACAGTAGTTCAAAAAGGGAGGAACCTGTAGATGCCTGAGGTACCTCCCGTATGGCAAACCTGAGGTATGGCAGCAAAAAATCCCAGTTTCTCCCATCTTTGTCCACCGCCTTTTTAAACATGCTTTTGAGGGTCTTGTTAAATCTCTCCACAAGACCATCAGTTTGCGGATGGTACACAGAGGTATGGAGATGGGAGATTTTGAACAACTTACACAATTGTTTAGTGACTCGGACATAAATGGGGTGCCTTGATCTGTCAATACTACTTTTGGAATACCTACACGACTAAATACTTGGACAAGCTCTTTGGCAATAGTTTTAGCTGAGGTATTACGCAAGGGAATGGCTGCAGAATATCGCGTGTCATAGTCCAGTATGTGCTGATGGCCCCGGGCAGACTTTACCACTGGCCCCACCAGATCCATGCCAATCCTTTCAAAAGGCACTTCAATGATTGGCAATGGTACCAGCGGACAGTGA
The DNA here is from genome assembly GCA_018402905.1 of Glandirana rugosa. Lineage (NCBI taxonomy): Eukaryota > Metazoa > Chordata > Amphibia > Anura > Ranidae > Glandirana > Glandirana rugosa. Next base: position 1,378,805 of record BLSH010440386.1, read on the forward strand.
AAATGGGGCGATGGCGTAGAATACTGACACTCTAGGCATGACTCAATATTCTTTGACATCTGCATATAACCCGGGCCAAAAGAATCTGTGTTTATTCTCTCCCTGGTCTTCTCAATACTCAGATGCCCCCCCCCATCCTATGACCATGTGCCAAATCTAATACCATAGGGTTTGGGAACCACTAGCTGCTCTACCTCCTCCTTTCTTTACCACCTGATACAGCAAGTTATTTTTAAGAGCCATGTAGGGAAAAGACCCCTACATTAGGTTCAACAGGTTCCCCATCTACCATTTTAATGTTTTCTCTCGCTCTATTTTGTGTGGGGTCTTTTAGTTGTTCTCTACAAAAATCATCTTCTCTGACGTCTAAGTCAGGCACCATGTTCTGTCCACTCTCACGAATAGAGTCAGAGATTCTTGCTTGTTCATTAACCTCCAGCTGGTGGCTGGATTCCAGCTCCTCCTGCTCCCCAGCCATTACAGAAAAAGGAAAATGATCTTCATCTTCCTCGAACACGCCAACAACACAACACGCCTTTCAATTTGGTAACCAAAAGGGTCTGGTGTGAGTTCCCGTGTTTCCTCAGTAGGGGGAGCTCTGTCCTCCCAACCCCACTGAATGTGTCACCATGCCCCAAGGGGGTATCAATCTCACCCACAGCAGTCTGGTAATCACATGTGTCACCATGTATGCAAATAACCCCAATAGTGCTAGAGTGTAACTTTGCAGGATTTACACAATCACAAGAATCTAGCAGAGCAGTGACTGGCTTTCCATCAACTGAAATTACACATTTGCTTTTCCATGTATTCCTGACATTTTGCAGTGCATGCTACCTGTGCAAAAAGGCATGCGTTTTTTTTTTCAAGTAAGCATTATCACATTGCATTGGTTCATCATTTAGGGAACAGTTAGCAGCAACATGACCAAGCGAATGGCAGCGGTAACATTTTATATGCTCTGTATCCAGTCCTCTAAATGACCTCAGAGACCTTCCTGACCTATTTGGGCAGTCTACAGGTCCTGAGCCCATAGTCTCATTATCTGTGGCAACAGACTTGTCATTTCTTCCCACGGAACAGTCTTACCGGATCCTCTCAAGCGATTTTTCACCCTAGAGACATTGGAGTGGGGCATGGATGGGTTCAACAAGTCCTCGGCCGCCGTATATCTCTCCATCAGGTCAACGAGCTAATTTGCAGTCTTAGAGTACCCATGGCTGACCCACTTCCTCAAAGTGGCAGGGAGCGCACGTAGATAACGGTCCATGACCACAAGCTCCACAATCTTAGGGCCCAGCAGTCTCTGGCTGCAGCCATTTCTTAGTGAGGTATATCAAACATTTGGGAGCGGGATTGCTTGTCAGGACTGGTATAACCAGTGATGCACCCATTGAGCCTGGACTGCAATGGTGACCCCCATGTGTGCAAGCATCTCAGCTTTCAGTGTCTCCTAATCCTGGGCAGCCTCTGCTTCCAGGTCATAATAGGCCTTTTGGGGCTCTCCTTTCAGAAAAGGCGCTAGCAGTCCTGCCCATTGCTCTTTTTGCCAGCCTTCTCGAACAACGACTCTCTCGAAAGTCGCTAGGTACGCTTCTGCATCATCTGCAGGTGTCCTCTTCTGCAGAAAATAGCTGGCACGCACCATTTTTTTGTTCCGCCGCGAAAAGACTTTGCAGACCCCTTCTTTAATTCCATTAGGGCTTCCGCAAACTGGCAATTCATCTCCTGCTGGGCTGCATTGGCCAGGTGATTCGCCTCCTGCACTGCAGCGGCTTCTGCGACTTGGCGGTCGGTTTTGTGCTGGGTTGCAGTGGCCTGTAACAGGGCTTTTAATACATCCTCCATCTTTCAGGAAGATGCCCGCTGATTCCACCACCTGTGGGGGGTTCGCTCAGATGGGGATCACCTTCCCTGGAAAAAGGCAGTCCAAACGGCAGGTTTGCTTAAAATCTGGCTTGCAGCCAGGTTTATTTAAAAGGTTGCATATTGAAATCAAAATAAACAAAATGGAAAACAAATCCTCGCCATCCTGGCACTAACTAAACAGTACAGCTTTCCTAACTGGCCGGTGTAGGGCTTCTTCCAGACATCCACAAAACATAGACTGTGCAAACCTTTTGTCTTCGTCCATAAGCCAACTTCCCTGTGTCAGCTCTCTTATGCTGTTGATTCCTGAGTTCCAGGCCAGAGCAAAACATTCCTCTGAACCGACACTATCTACAGCTCAAAAACGTCAGCGTGTGTTTGGGGCTATTGAATAACATGGACATGCGTTTTTAAGCTGCAAACACGCTGAAAAACACGGCTGTAAAAACGTTCATGTGTATGAGGCCTTAAAGGAGAAGTCCAGCCAAAGCTTGTTTGGCTGGGCTTCAATGGATCACAGGAGTGCAATTTGTGTTGCACTCCTGTGACCCGTTTTTCTGCAGAGTCAGACTGAAGTCCGCTCTCTGCTGACGTCACGGATGTCCATCCAGGCACCGCATCATCACAACAATGGGAGTTGGGATCCTCCAGGTGCCTGGATGGACACCTGGCTCAGCCTGTCAGCGAGCCGCTGAGAGCCTGAGACTGCCCGCTCCGCCCCTCCACAGCTCAGCGCTCCAATATGTGTGGACGGAGATAGACGGAGAGCTGTGACTGACAGTCTGCAGCTCTCTGCTCAGGGAGCTCTGAAAACCGAGTGATCAGCGGTGTTCGATCACTCGGTTTTCAGTGCAGAGGCACCAAGGAACAGATGCTGCATCCACCTAGGCAAGTATGAATGGGAGAAAAAAAAACCCATACGTTTCTTTAAATATTCAAGCCAATACACCACTTCATTTTTTGAATTGCCACCCCTTCCATTTTTTTAGGTATATGGTCTATAACCCTTGAACTTTAGTTGGGAAATTGTATGTGAGCATTCAACTAAATGGCAGGCAACAGGTAGTTGTGTATGCTTGTCCTTAATAGAATAGTTATGCTTAGCAAAGCAATCCTTAGCTTTCGGAGTTTTCTCCTACATAATATCTGCATGGACAGTTCAGAAAATGCAAAGCTAGTCTGGAGGTGTAATAACCATTTATTTTTATTTGATAAAGCCAATGAGGATGACTAAACCTACTCTTTGGTGATATGTAAGCATTGGGTACAATTAAAACAAGGGTAAGAACCTGTGTTACGTGGTTTCAATTAGGTACCTACAGATTTAGAAACGGAACCAGAGCATACGTTTTACAGGTCCCAGGAGGCTGTGGGACCATTCAAGGGGTGTAGCGCGGCTCCTGAATGTGCAGTGGGCAGTCAGCTGTGAAGCCGCAAGGAGTCAGTCAGCTGCCCACAGTTAGTGCCTCACAAAAGTGAGTACACGCCTCACATTTTTGTAAATATTTTATTTTATCTTTTCATGTGACAACACTGAAGAAATTGCACTTTGCTAAACTGTAAAGTAGTGAGTGTACAGCACTTATAACAGTGTAAATATGCTGTTCCCTCAAAATAACTCAACACACAGCCATTAATGTCTAAACCGATGACAACAAAAGTGAGTACACCCTGAAGTGAAAATGTCAAAATTGGGCCCAATCAGTCATTTTCCCTCCCCGGTGTCGTGTGACTCATTAGTGTTACTAGGTCTCAGGTGTGAATGGGGAGCAGGTGTGTTTTTAAATTTTGGTGTTATCGCTCTCACAGAGGTTTAACAGGATGTGTTCCACTCAGAACTGGCCTCTCCGTGGTCAACCAAAGAAGTTGAGTGCACATGCTCAGCGTCGTATTCAGAGGATGTCTTTGGGAAATAGACGTATGAGTGCTGCCAGCATTGCTGCAGAGGTTGAAGGGGTGGGGGGTCAGCCTGTCAGTGCTCGGACTGTACATCGCACACTGCATCAAACTGGTCTGGTCTTGCATGGCTGTCGTCCCATAAGGAAGCCTCTTCTAAAGATAATGCAGACGTAAGCCCACAAACAGTTTGCTGAAGACAAATGAGACCAAGATAAACTTATTTGGTTCAGATGTTGTCAAGCTTGTGTGGTGGCAACCAGGTGAGGAGTACAAAGACAAGTGTGTCTTGCTTACAATCAAGCATGGTGGTGGAAGTGTCATGGTCTGGGGCTGCATGAGTGCTGCCAGCACTACAGAGCTACATTACATTGAGGGAACCATAAATGCCAACATGTACTGTAACATACTGAAGCAGAGCATGATCCCCCTCCCTTCGGAGACTGGGCCTCAGGGCAGTATTCCAACATCATGACCCCAAACACATCTCCAAGATGACCACTGCCTTGCTAAGGAAGCTGTAAGAGTAAAGTTGATGGTCTTGCCAAGCATGTCTCCAGACCTAACCCCTATTGAGCATCTGTGGGGCATCCTCAAATGTTAGGTGGAGGAGCGCAACATCTCTAACATCCACCAGCTCTATGATGTCGTCATGGAGGAGTGGAAGAGGACTTCAGTGGCAATCTGTGAAACTATGGTGAACTCCATGCCCAAGAGGGTTAAGGCAGTGCTGGAAAATAATGGCGGCCATACAAAATATTGACACTTTTGGCCCAATTTGGATGTTTTCACTTAGGGGTGTACTCACTTTTGTTGCCAACGGTTTAGACATTAATGGCTGTGTTGAGTTATTTTGAGGGGACAGCAAATTTTCACTGTTATACAAGCTGTACACTCCCTACTTTACATTGTAGCAAAGTGTCATTTCTGCAGTGTTGTCACATGAAAAGATAGAATAAAATATTTACAAAAATGTGAGGGGTGTACTCCCTTTTGTGAGATACTTTTAAGATGCTGGTGCCTGGACCCGAAGACCAGCAAAGAGCCGGGTCGGTGAGGATCTCTATGGATCCTTGGACAGGTAAGTGTGTGTTTGTTTTCTTTTTCAATGTCAACAGCTACAGCATTTGTAGCTGCTGACTTTTACATTTTTGTTCACAGGGTGAAGGTTCTCTTTGAGTGCTGCAATCATGGACTTTGACTATATATACATGAACGCACATATATTTTTTTAATATATAATCTTCATCCAAACACCCCGAAATTCCATAATTGCTAATATTTTACCTTTTTGTATTATCCATATTTCATATTATCCAAATGCCACATTGCCTAGTATCTACCTCTGCATTGGAGGATAGTGCTACCATCTGAGGTAACTAATATACTCCCTACACATAAAGTTCTCTTTCTTTGCCAGGAATTAGTTGCGTAATAGGGCGTTTTTTTATACCTCCCTTTGTCCTGCGCCTTTTATAAGCCCCTTAAAAAAAAATGCAGCTGCTTATTAAATGAGAAGGCATGGCTGGGAGGTGCCACATTCTGTGCAGCAACAGGCACCATTTAGAAGTGTGAAATGCTAATGGAGATGTGCTAAGCCCAAATTCTTTGCACTCTGCAGCAGAGGAGCTGAAGTCAAGAGGTCATAAGATACCTGGTCCCTGTGCTTGTGGGGGGGGGGGAGGAGAGGAGACGAGACGCATAGTGTTGCATGTATGCATTATTTTTAACTCTGCAATAATTTGATACATTCTGCTCAAAAATGTACTGCTGTTTAGTATTTACTACAACACCAATTCCAAAAAAGTTGGGACGCTGTGTAAAATCTACATAAAACAGGATACAGTGATTTGCAAATATCATAAACCCATATTTTATTCACAATAGAAAACATCAAATATTTAAATTGAGAAAATGAGCCATTTTAAGAAAATAATTATATGATTTTGAAATTGGATGGTAGCAACAAGTCTCAAAAAAAGTTGAGACCGGTCCATGTTTACTACAGTGTATCCCCTGTTCTTTTTACAACACTGTAAACATCTGGGAACTGAGGATACCAGTTGCTGGAGTTTTGAAAGAGGACTGTTGCCCCATTCTTGCCTGCTATAGGATTCTAACTGCTTAACATTCCTGGGTCTTGTAAATTTTTTTTTTTATTCCTAGATGCACCAAATATTTTCAATTGGTGAAAGGTTTGGGCTGCGTGCAGGCCAGTTAAGCACCTAGACTCTTCTACTACGAAGCCATGCTGTTATACACTGAGCAAAATTATAAACCCAACACTTTTGTGTTTTGTCCCTATTTATCATGAGCTGAACACAAAGATCTACGACTTTTTCTATGTACACAAAAGGCATATTTCTCTCAAATATTGATCACAAATCTGTGTTAGTGAGCACTTCTCCTTTGCCGAGATAATCCATCCACCTCACAGGTGTGGCATATCAAGATGCTGGTTAGATAGTGTGATTATTGCACAGGTGTGCCTTAGCCTGCCACAATAAAAGGCCAGTCTAAAATGTGCAGTTTTACTGTATTGGGGGGGGGGGGGGGGAAAACCAGTCAGTATCTGGTGTGACCACCATTTGCCTCACGCAGTGCAGCACATCTCCTTCGTATAGAGTTGATCAGGGTTGTTGATTGTGGCCTGTGGAATGTTGGTCAATTCCTCTTCAATGGCTGTGCGAAGTTGCTGGATATTGGCAGGAACTGTAACACGCGATCGTATACACCGATCCAGAGCATCCCAAATATGCTCAATGGGTGACGTGTCCGGTGAGTATGCTGGCCATGCAAGAACTGGGATGTTTTCAGCTTCCGGGAATTGTGTACAGATCCTTGCAACATGCGGCCGTGCATTATCATGCTGAAACATGAGGTGATGGTTGTGAATGAATGGCACAGCAATGGGCCTCAGGATCTTGTCATGGTGTCTCTGTGCATTCAAAATTCCATCAATGAAAGCACCTGTGTTCGTTGTCCATAGCATACGCCTGCCCATACCATAACCCCACTGCCACCATGGGCCACTCGATCCGCAACGTTAACATCAGCAAAGCGCTCATTCACCCACATAATGCCATACATCAGGGGTCTCCAACCTATGGGCCGTGGCCCATTGCCGGGTTGTGGCCCCTCTGCAGTAGGGCCGCGGGCTGACGGCGTGAGATGCGGGCAGGCTGGAGGTCATAGCTCTCTGCATCACCGCTCCTCCAACTTCTGCCATCACAGCGCAACTGTTGGGTGTGGGGAGCAGAGAGATAACATCTCTCACTGCCCTCACCGTTCACAGCGCCGGACTCTTCAGTGTCGGAGGTGCGGTGGGGAGCAGAGAGATGACCCCTCTCACCACCCGTACCGTATCACCGATCTCCTGCCTCAGAGCTGACCAGAGTGACCTCCTCATCTGGTGGCACTGGCAGGCAGGTGGCAGGCAGCCTGCAAGTGGTATCCTCATCTGGTGGCAAGCAGTGTGGCAAGTGGCATCCTCATCTGGTGGCAGGGAGCATGCAAGCGGCGTCGTCCTCTGGTGGGAGGCAGCGTGCAAGTGGCTTCCTCATCTGGTGGCACGCAGTGTGGCAAGTGGCTTCCTCATCTGGTGGCATGCAGCGTGGCAAGTGACAATCCTCATCTGGTGGCAGGCAGCGTGCAAGTGGCATGCTCATCTGGTGGCAGGCAGCGTGCAAGTGGCATCCTCATCTGGTGGCAGGTGACGTGGCCAGTGACATGCTGCATCTCGTGCCAAGTGACACACTCGGGGCTCCCACTGATTCTGCATTATGGTGAGTTGAACTATTTCATTTTATATTACAATGTAATAATAGAAATGCACGTCAATCATCTTGACGCCATACCAACCATGGTGGTGTGATGATTGAAGCGCCATTTCCTAGACAAATTGCCCGCAAAAAAAATTGCATACCCCCCCTCCCCCTCGGGTCTCAGCACAATTTTCTTCCATGCAGCCGGTCCCCAGTGCCAAAACCGCTGCCATACATGCTGTCTGCCATCTGCTCCTGTACAGTGAAAACCGGGATTCATCCGTGAAGAGAACACCTTTCCAAAGTGCCAGACGCCATCGAATGTGAGCATTTGCCCACTCAAGTTGGTTCCGATGACAAACTGCAGTCAGCTCGAGACCCCGATGAGGACAACGAGCATGCCAATGAACTTCCCTGAGAAGGTTTGACAGTTTGTGCAGAAATTATATGGTTATGCAAACCAATTGTTGCAGCAGCTGTCCGGGTGGCTGGTCTCCGACGATCTTGCAGGTGAAGATGCTGGATGTGGAGGTCCTGGGCTGGTGTGGTTACACAATGTCTGTGATTGAGAGGCCGGTTGGATGCACTGCCAAATTCTCCAACGCCTTTTGTAGATGGCTTATGGTAGAGAAATGAACATTCAATTCAACAGCTCTGGTGGACATTCCTGCAGTCAGCATGCCAATTGCACACTCCCTCAAAACTTGCGACATCTGTGGCATTGTGCTGTATGATAAAACTGCACATTTTAGAGTGGCCTTTTATTGTGGCCAGCCTAAGGCACACCTGTGCAATAATCATACTATCTAACCAGCATCTTGATATGCCCCACCTGTGAGGTAAATGGATTATCTCGGCAAAGGAGAGGTGCTCACTAACACAGATTTAGACAGATTTGTGAACAATATTTGAGAGAAATAGGCCTTTTGTGTATATAGAAAGTCATAGATCTTTAAGTTCAGCTCATGATAAATGGGGGCAAACACAAAAGTGTTTGAGTTTAATAATTTTGCTCTGTGTAGGTTCAGTATGCGGTTTAGCATTATCCTGTTGAAATATGCAAGGCCTTCCCTGAAAAAGACATCATCTGAATGGGAGCATATGCTGCTCTAAAACCTGGATATATCTTTCAGCATTGATGGTGCCTTTCCAGATGTGCCAGCAGCCCATTCCATACCATCAGAGATGCAGGCTTTTGAACTGAGCACTGATAACAAGCTGGAAGGACCCTCTTGTCTTTTTTAGTCTGGAGGACATGGCGCCCATGGTTGCTGAGAAAAAAAAGTCACGTTTCGATTTGTCTGACCACCGAACAGTTTTCCACTTTGCAACAGACCATTTTTTAAATGAACGTTGGCCCATAGAAGACCGTGGCATTTCTTGATCATGTTCAGATATTCCTTCCCATGTGCACCTTACTGTAAAGGCTAGTTATAGATTATGGTGGTTGCCACTTATCTGCACAGCTTGTCGGCTGAATTTGGTTTGGGGATGCATTAGAGTTTCATAGTTTGTAAAGTTGAATAAAGACTCCAGTCTATCTAGTTCAGTGTGTGTGTGTGTGTGTGTGTGTGTGTGTGTGTGTGTGTTCAGTAAAATGCCCACCTAAGTTTTTTTGTAATTTTGATACTTCCCGCTGAAAGTACCAATTGTGTAAGGCAGCCCCACACCCTTACTGCTATAACAGTATGAAAACAAAACAAACCCTATGCCATTTAACGTTAAATTGCTTCTCATCCATCTTCATTGAGTGGCCATGTGTCCTCCTTGAGAGACCTGAGACTGAATAGTTTCCTCCCTATGTAGGAATCACCATTAACATATTTGTATACTGCTATCATAACCCCTCCTAAGCATCTCTTTTTTCCAAGGAAAATAAATGTATTTGTACTTGCTCCTCATAACTGAGGTCCCCCAGCTACCTTATTAGTTTGGATACATTCAGGTGCCATTGTGCTTTTGCTGGGCTTCCAATATGTCCCTGCACTTTTAAGGAGGAGTGGGCTCCCTCCAGGCAAACCTGCCCTTTAAATGATCCCCTGCTATGTGCTCCTTGGAGACACTCAAAACTGTAGAGTTAAGATCGCAGTATACAGGGGAGCCTTGGTGAAGCACTGAAGCTTTCACATATATGTCCAACTAAACCCTTGGTCTTAAACTTGAACTGTTAGGGCTACTTTGGTTTCTTTGCTGGCTAGCTGGTAAGTGTGCTGGGAAACTTTGTCATGATCAGATATGGCTTCTTCTTTGCATTTTTGGATGGCACGGGAAATTATGTTCACACATTGATTTTTTTGGAAGTATTCCTGAGCCTATGCAGTGATGTCCATCACAGAATCATGCCTGTTTTTAATGCAGTGCCATCTGAGGGTCCAAAGATCACTGGCATCCAGTACTGCATTTCGGCCTTGTCCCTTTCGTGCACAGAGATTTCTCCAGATTGTCTGAATGTTTTTTATTATATTATGTACTGTAGATGATGACATATTTAAAGTCTTTTCAATTTTATTTTAAGAAACCCTATTCTGAAATTGTTCCACAATTTTTAGATGCAACTTTTTACAGATTGGTGAACCTCTGCCCATCTTTACTTCTGAGACACTGACTCTCTGCTCTTTTTATATCCAATCGTGTTACTGACCTGTTGCCAATTAACCTGGTTTCAAAATCTTCTTCCAACTCTTGCTTGTTAGTATCACTTACTTTTTATCACCCTGTCCCAACTTTTTGAGACGTGTTGCTGCCATCGATTCAAAATTACACTTTCTCAGTTTAAACATTTTGATAGGTTTTCTGTTTTGAGTTTGAGATATGCAAATCATTGCATTCTGTTTTTATGCACATTTTTACAATGTCACAACTTTTTTTGGAATTTGGTTTTTAATTCTAGACAGAATTATACTGAAGGTGAACAGAATTTAAAATTTGTTTTTATTTTTTTCCAGGTTTCTGTTATGAAGAAAATATTATTCACCTTTACTCTTTATGTATTTCCCACTTTATATTTTTTCACATTCCTCTACTACACGGATGCAGGATCTACATTTTTTGTCCTCTTCACTTACTTAATGTGCCTCTATGGTAATCATAAAAGCGCAGCTCTTCTAGGGCTTTGTGCATTTTGTTTTCGGCAGACAAACATTATCTGGATTATTTTCTGTGTTGGACATATTATAGCTGAAAAGGTGACAGAAGCTTGGAGGACACATCTAAAGAAGACCGATGAAAAAGTCTCCTCTAAAGGTGCTTTTTCAGAAGTGGCCGCAGCTGTAAAATTCCTCATCCGATACTGTTTGTATCCAAGGAACATACTGACACTCTTGAGGTTAACCTGGCCATATATCATCTTAGTTCTAGGTTTCATGGTTTTTATTGGAATCAATGGTGGTATAGCGATAGGTGACAGAAACAATCATGAGGCCTGTTTGAATTTCCCCCAGCTCTTTTATTTTTTTGCCTTTACATTGGTATTTTCCTTTCCACTCCTAATTTCAGCTCAGAAATGTGCAGACTTTCTCAAGTCTGTTTGGAAACATCCTTTTCTATACACATTAGTAGCTTGCCTGTCCCTGTTTTTAATATGGAAGTTCACTTATGTTCACAAATACTTAATTGCTGATAATCGACATTACACATTTTATGTTTGGAAAAATGTGTTCCAGAGACATGAATTGATCAGATATTTGTTGGTTCCTGGATATCTTTTTGCAGCTTGGAGCTTTGTAGATGCTCTTAAGTCCAAGTCCATACTGTGGCTCCTGATGTTCTTTGTGTGTATATTGGGTACCACTATTCCTCAGAAGCTAATGGAGTTCCGTTATTTTATCTTGCCATACCTCATCTTTAAAGTAAATACACCAATTCCATCTGTGAGCAAGCTACTTCTAGAGTTGTCACTGTATGTTACTGTCAACATATTTACATTCCACTTGTTTTTGAATAAAACGTTTCATTGGCCTGATAGTGAAGACACTCAAAGATTCATGTGGTGAATGCTGTCTGGTAAACCATATCAAACTGCATTATCTCACACAAATTTTGATTACAGTTAACAATGCTTGTTCTGATTGGGGATTTAAAAAGAACCAAAATGGATTTATACTTTACAAAAAAAAAATATAAGTAGTGAACCACAATAAAGAAGAGTGCCTCCACCTACTGATTGAGCCATTGTAGCCATGCTGGTTTATAGGTGCAATAAAACTAGAAACCCAGATGGGCTCGCTCTTGCCAAATGCATATGTGGAACTACATAAACAGAGACTCCAAATGCAACAAATGGCAACTATACTTGCTTTATGTGTATATTGCTAATAAAATGTGCATTTAAAGTGTGAACAAACTTTAAAAAGACATGAACATTTGTGCCAGGAGAGCAGATTGCATTATCAGCAAGACCATAGAGTTGATGTGTTGTGTGTTTGTTTGTTTTTTTTTTTGTTTTGTTTTTATTTTTGTGTTTTTTATATAGTGGTATCTCAAATGAATGGACCAGAACACAAGATACCTCCAATGTATATTGTGTGAGATGGCAATTTTTCCATGGGCATGTAAAAGGTATGAGGGCTCTGACCATACAACAGTATCAACATAGTTCAATAGTCATTTTGACTGTTATCTAAATGCACTTTTGGCTGTATTGAATATAACAGCAGGTGATCAGTTAGGGATAAAACACCCAACTGAAAAAACAATAACCACCCTTCCCCATTTTATGAAAAAAAGTTTTGTCAGGTAAGCAACATGTCTTCTTGTAGATTGTTTGATTAATAGGTCAATGTGCCATTCTCCAGTAATTGCAAGGCAAGCTTTATACGTTTCATTTATCAGTATAGCCTAACTTCCTGTCTGGTAAAGGGTTGTTCCCAGAGCAGAAAGTGAGGGTAAATCTAACGAAGTCCCAGATAGCTGTAAAACATGATGGGGGTCCTAACCTAACACCATTCTATTTAAAATAAAAACATGGGGTATAGCGACACCTTTTTATGTTTAAGTATTGTATATTAGAATATCTCACCTTTTTTCAAATATTCCCAAGTGATTCCATGCGGTAAAGGGTCACATTTGTTGATATCTAATTACTACACAAGCCATTTTATGTTGTTTGGAAGTACACATCGTTCCATCAACCTGCTGTGCAGCTGTTTCCCCATGTCACCATTCCAATTAATTTTGATTTATTTGTAAATGGGGCTTTTTTTAACATGTTAACTGTCTTTCAGTGTTGACACTTGGAAAAAACTCTTAAAAAAATATATATTTGTGAAAACCTTATTTAAATCAGTAACTTTAATGTGTGATAGTTTTAAAAGACTTTATGAATAAGATATTCGGATGAAGTTCATTCAAAATCTAGAATAATTGATTTGTGTGACTTCTAAATTTATGCATTCATTTAAGATCTATCCATGTTACGAACTCCAAGTGAAAATGTGTCCCGTCCTGCCCCCCACCCCTAATGTATCAAGAAAATGTAGATCATGTCATGCTAAAAATAGAAATAAAATCAATGAAAACCCATAATCCATCACCTTGAGATGTTCAGATAACCATGATCACTCCAGGCAAAAATAACTTACAGTGGAACCTCAGATTGCGAGTAACGCGGTTTTTCAATTCTGACTCGGTTTGCAAGTGGTCTCGCATAACGAGCAGAATTTAGCTTTTTGCTTGCAATACCACATGTGTCCAGAGAAATGGTGGCGCTGGTAAGCCTCGGACGGTCAAATACTCGGAATTCCTCGGAAATGCCTAAAGTGTAAACACTTTCTGAGTTATTCCGACGTCTTAGAGGCTCACCAGCGCCACCACTTTTCTGGCCACATGTGGTATTGCATAAACCAGGCACTCCCAGACATGTGGCCACATATACAGTACTGAATAGACAAGCAGTGACTGTGGAACGAATTAACTGAGTTTACATTGTTTCCTATGGGGAAACATGCTTTTGATATGCGAGTGCTTTGGATTACAAGCATTCTCCTGGATAGGGAATAAAATCATTGGAAAAGAAAAACCTAGACAGTCCAATCCCCAACTTATCTATAAATGATACTAAAGTAAGCAGATTAGAACTTCCTCTCATTGATTACAATTCAGTGAAAGCAAATCTATTTTATATACAGCACAAAACCTTCAGCATGTACTCAAAGTACCAAAATACATCCCTAGCAACTCTGTTAAGCATTGTTATTCAGCTGTGTATAGCAAAGAATATTGGAGACAGTGAAATTGGATATGCATGAAGATAAGTCACTGAAAGAAGAAAAAGTTAATCGACTGACATTCAAATGTAGATCCAAAAAGGTATTTGTAAAATGCTAGTTATGATATAAATGACCCAACTCCGGGTTAATAGTATTCTCCCTCCCACCCCCCTCTATCTGATCATTGGGTTAAGAGAAGAAGAAGAAAAAACTTAAAAGTGATACTAAACACATACGGTTTCATTTATATTAACCATTCTCTTTCTGTGGATGATGGCACTAATTATTTTAATAAAAGTACTCCTTTTTTTTTTTTCTTTTTTTTCCCTAATCGATATACAGCTGTCACTTGACTCTTTCCCAGCCTGTCTGTAGGAAACCAGTGGCAGCAGGAGCTTTTAGTCCTCTGCTACTGGTCACATGTTCAATAAAAAAAAAATCATCATAAAAATATATATTTGAAAGTAAATCTTTATTATTTTTTGGCAATAACATGGTGGTGGTGGATTTCTGCCAGTCACAGGCTGTGTCACAGCCCTCCCCAGCCTTTGTCACAGCCCCCCCAGCCTGTGTCTTAGAATAACAGGGAGGTAAAGATATAATATCCCACCCAATTGTGTTTAGCTGGTTAGTGGCCATGGAGGATGACGGAAGGAGTGGGCTGTCATTTACCACTGTGTATACACCAGCATGTGACTCTATAGCAGTGATGACGAACCCCAGATGTTTTGGAACTACATTTCCCATGATGCTCATGAACTGCAGCAGTGTAGTTGAGCATCACGGGGAACGTAGTTTCAAAACATCTGGGGTGCCAAAGTTTGCCATCACTTCTCTATAGTCACATGGGCTGCTCAGATGTGATAGGGAGGAAATGCTCAGCATAGAAACTCACTGAAAACTGAGCATGTGCAGAGCTGCCAACATGGCTGTTCAAAATTCCTAGCTGAATTGGGAACTTGGACAAAAGGGGGAGATAGAGAGCAGCAGGAACAGCTTTTTTGCAGAATACTGAAAATAAATCTCATAGTGGCTGAATGAGTTTGAACAGCATGTAATACACCATTTTATAGCTTTTTTATGATGTGGGTTTAGTGACACTTTAAGCATGGCCATGTGCTCATCCTGCACAGGGCACCCAAGGCCAGCCAGCATAGGGGGGTCCTCTTAGGATCATGAAGACAGATGATGCCTGACTGGGCGCAAAGAGGACCAGACAATCGAGGTTAACAAACATCGCTGGATTATCAGCCCCGCCAGAAGAAATGGGGTCAGCGAGGGACCCAGCTTCACCAGGTAAGGAAAAGCTTTACACCGATCACAGGATGTGTTAGACTTGGACTTTAACAGAGCACATTGGGCATATAAATAGGGACTAGGGTGACCGTGATTTGTTATCCAAACATCTTGAAGAAAGGCTTCTTGATTTTAGTTGTGTTGCATAATTATAATTATGTGTTGAATAAACTTTATATATTTTCCTGATGCATACTATGAGAGGAGTTGGAAGCATAGACTAAATTTACTATTTTTCCTATTTTATTATTTTTTTTGCTAGTCTCTTTATAGCTTGTTTTTTTGGAAATAATAATAGATGGGTAATAGCAGATTTTGTAGTGAAGTTAGACATGTGGACCCTACTGTGTAAATATGGGATTTGTAAATCATGTTTTTTTTTAATCAGATAAAAGGGTTCTTGTGATTCTTTATTTTACAAAAGAAAGGGTGTGGCGGTATTTATACTTGGTATAAAGTAAATCTAGAATCCAGATGGCATAGGTTTTGTTGGTAAAATTTGAGTTGTTTCATTTCCTGAAAATAGTGTTTTTTTGGGGTTTTTTTGTGTTTGTTTTGTTTTTCTATTCTTGTTGGAACATATTTTGTTTAGAAATGTAACTTTGGAGTAGCAAATAAAAATCCATTGAGGTTTTTATATTGAACACTAGGTGTCAGTCTTCCCATGTGAGATCACATCATTCAAGTCATTTTCAATGTGTTTTCATGTCCATTTGGAGTTATAAGAAAACAAATGCATTTCATTGTTACTTTGTGAACTGTTAATATGTACAGATATATTTTTGTATTAATAAAACAACGCTTTCATAAACTGGTTGGGCTGTGCATTTTATTTAACATGAAATATATCTGTTAACGCAGGAAAGTTGATATTGCATGTTATCCCAGAGGATTCGAACTACTTTAAAAGTGTGTTCATCTACTGAAAAAGTTTGTAAGTTTTTGGCAACCTCCGGTTTTATGCTGGGCGAGATTTGGCGATCAAATCCAAGTAGAAGTTAAAACTGTACAATAGTTTACCTTTTAAAATGTTGCCTTCCCATTGCTCTGCATACAACCAGCATCAATTGCAATATTAGACACCCTTTTTCGATGATTTTTTTTTTTTTTTTTTTGGTCATCATGTGAACCCCAAAGATGACAGTAGGGAAGAATTACATGGAGCTGTGACTTTGTCCACCAACGTCCAAAGCTGCAGCTTTTGACAGCAGCTCATTTACACGGAGGAGCTGGAGCTTTGTGTTCACGTACTGGCATAGAAAAACATAAGCTATTTATGTTGCGATTTTTGCTATAATGTATGTACGGTAATGAGAAGGTGTATTATTTTAGCAGTAACTAACCTTATATACTGAAATACAGTATTACTAGCATTATTTATTATTATTGTATTAGTATTATAGTAAATACAGTGACAAGCCGGCAGGCAGGCAGAAGGTGGCGATGCCGATCTTGGTACACTCCACACTGCTCAGCACCAAACTAATTTATATAGTAAAATAAACTATTTTACTCGGTCGCGGTGAAATAGTCTATTTCAGTATATAAGGTGAGTTAACTGCTAAAATTGTGAAATTGAAGACTTGTCTGGGTGTAAGAAGCCTATTGAAACGCATAGCGGCAATGTTGGAGCGCATGCGTAATAAGCTATTTTATTTGCAGCGTCACTTCCGTTGCATTTTCTGATGGGTGGTGGTATTCTGATAGAACACTCACAATAGAAGGTGTAAATGCATTAAGGTAAAAAAAAAACCTTCAGGCTTGACAACCACTTTAACTTCTACATTTAAAGTGGATGTAAACATGAAAAAAATGGAATTAATAATTCTGCCTGGTAGAGTATAGCATGTCATATCTGTGCCCAGTCTTGCCACAAAGCGTTAATCCAACTGTGAGTAATGAGCTTATCTTTTTTCAGGAAGAGCAGGTCCAACTAACAAGGAAATACACAGTCGATCCGCCCCTTGCTCTGTGAGTGTCAAGCAATTTGCTTATCTCCTTCACACAGCAGAGAAAGTTTTACACTCGACGACACACTTCCTCTATTCGTTTAACGAACTGTGAGTGTCTCGTTCC
>BLSH010440386.1:1395921-1435341 GCA_018402905.1 Glandirana rugosa
CCCCCCCCCCCCCCCCTCCCTCCTCAATGTCTCAGTATAGAGGTGGGTGGGGAGGCTTGTGACATCACAACTCCACCCACCAAACTCCAGCAAACACAGACACCCACTGATTTCAGAGTTTTACAGAGCTGCTAGTGCTTACAGGAAGGGCATTTGAAATGTAGGGATAGATGCAGGAGGCTTGCATGTATATATACATTAATACTGTGTCATTAGTTTATACTGGGTGGGTGGTGGGTTTACATCCACTT
Organism: Glandirana rugosa; assembly: GCA_018402905.1. Lineage (NCBI taxonomy): Eukaryota > Metazoa > Chordata > Amphibia > Anura > Ranidae > Glandirana > Glandirana rugosa. The sequence continues at coordinate 1,396,173 of BLSH010440386.1, forward strand.
TAAGTCTGTTGCATGACATCGAGTTGTGTGGACGTGCTTCTTATCCTGTGGGGGGAATTTCTCAAAACTGGAGCAGACAGCTCATGGCAACCAGTCAGTTTCTATCTTTCGCTTGTTCCGATAGCTTTGAAAATGAAAGATAGAAGCAGATTGGTTACCACGGACAGCTGCTACAGTTTTGATAAATTCTCCTTAATGTGTCCAAGCATAGTGGAGAATTCTTTTCTCTGTCACCCAGTATTTTCTGAGACTGAAATGGTGATTCGAGGTTTCTAAATGTGTTCTGCGGGGAAAATACATTTCCATCAGGGAGGTACGCTGTTGTGTGATATATATAAAGTGTATATGTGCATGTGTGTGTGTGTGTGTGTGTGTGTGTGTGTGTGTATATACATACATACACCGGACACTTTATTAGGTTCACCTTTTTAAATTGCTTGATAACACAGATTGCTAATCAGCCAATCACGAGGCATGCATTTAGGCATCTAGATGTGGTGAAGACAACTTGCTCTTCAAACCGCACATCAGAATGGGGAAGAAAGGAGATTTAAGTGACTTTGAGGCCTCATGCACACAGGACGTTAAAAAAATGTTCTAAAAACATCAGTAGTTTTGCAGTGAATTTTTTCAGCTTTTTTTTTTTTTTTTTCAGCGTTTTGCATTAGCGTTTTTTTTTTCCCCTCAAAAGATATAAAACGTCCAAAAACGTTGGTGAGCAGCGTGTTTGAGTGTTTTTACAGCTGAAAAATGTCTTTCACAACCCACTAGTCTTGGGGTTTTTTTTTTTTTTTTTTTTTTTACAGCTCAAAAACACCCCAGTTAAAAACAGTTAACAGCCTATGTGTGCATGAACACATAGGATAACATGATGGGGAGTTTGACTGTAGGAAAAAAATGTCTGCAGCTAAAAACAGCAGCTGTAAAAACATCCAAAAATGTCCTGTGTGAATGAGGACTGAATGTGGCATGGTGCCAGACGGGCTGGTCTGGGTGTTTAAAAAAAAAAAAAAATGGCTGATCTACTGGGATTTGCATGCACAACCATCTCTAGGGTTTACAGAGATGGTTAGAAAAAGAGAAAATATCTGAGAGTGGCAGTTGTGAGCCAAATGTATTGCTGATGTCAGAGGAGAATGGGCAGAACGGTTTGAGATTTTAAAAAAAGTAACAGTAACGCAAATAACCACTCATTACAACCAAGGTACAGTACCTCACAAAAGTAAGTACACCCACATTTTTGGAAATATTTTATTTTTTCATGTGTCACCACTGAATAAGGCCCCTTTCACACTTATGCAACTTGTCCTGTGACTTGAGACTGCAAAGTCGCATGACAAGTTGTTCCCCATGACTTGAGTCACCATTCACCGTTCCCCATGACTTGAGTACCGTTCATATCTGTACGACTTCAAAGTAGTCCCTGCATTACTTTGGTCCAACTTTGATGCAAGTTGAGGTCCATAGACTTAAATGTTAAACCCTCCAAGTCGCACGCAAATCGCACCTGAATAATATAGATGCGATTTCTGTACGACTTTGTAATATGTTTTTGTTTTGCCAAAGTTGCAACAAAGTCCTACTGATCCCAAATCGTGGTAAAATCGCTTCATACAAGTGTGAAAGGGGCCTATATGACACTTTGCTACAATGTAAAGTAGTGAGTGTACAGCTTGTATAACAATGTAAATTTGCTGTCCCCTCAAAAAAACTCAACACACAGCCATTAATGTCTAAACTGCTGGCAACAAAAGTGAGCACACCCCCAAGTGAAAATGTCCAAATTGGGCCCAATTAGCCATTTTCCCTCCCAAGTGTCATGTGACTTATTAATGTTACAAGGTCTCAGGTATGAATGTGGAGACGGTGTGTTAAATTTGGTGTTATCGCTCTCATACTGGTCACTGGAAGTTCAACATGGCACCTCGTGGCAAAGAACTCTCTGAGGATCTGAAATAAAGAAGTGTTGCTATACATAAAGATGACCTAGGCCAGGGATATACAATTAGCGGACCTCCCAGCTGTTGCAGAACTAAAAGTCCCATGAGGCATAGCAAGACTCTGACAGCCTCAAGCATGACACCCAGAGGCATGATGGGACTTGTAGTTTTGCAACAGCTGGAGGTCTGCTAATTGCATGTCCCTGGTCATAAGAAGATTGCCAAGACTGAAACTGAGCTGTAGCATGGTGGCCAAGACCATACAGTGGTTTAACAGGACAGCTTCTACTGAGAACAGACCTCACCATGGTCGACCAAAGAAGTTGAGTGCACGTGGAAATAGATGTATGAGAGCTGCCAGAATTGCTGCAGAGGTTGAAGGGGTGGGGGTCAGCCTTTCAGTGCTCAGACTATATGCTGCACACTACATTAAATTGGTTTGCTTGGCTGTCGTCCCAGAAGGAAGCCTCTTCTAAAGATGATGCACAAGAAACCCCGCAAACAGTTTGCTGAAGACAAGCAGACTAAGGACATGGATTACTGGAACCATGTTATGTGGTCTGATGAGACCAAGATAAACTTATTTGGTTCAGATGGTGTCAAGCGTGTGTGGTGACAACCAGGTGAGGAGTACAAAGACAAGTGTGTCTTGCCTACAGTCAAGCATGGTGGTGGGAGTGTCATGGTCTGGGGCTGCATGAGTGCTGCTGGCACTGGGGAGCTACAGTTCATTGAGGGAATCATGAATGCCAACATGTTCTGTTGCATACTAAAGCATAACATGATCCCCTCCCTTCAGAGACTGGGCTGCAGGGTAGTATTCCAACATAACGACCCCAAACACATCTCCAAGATGACCACTGCCTTGCTAAAGAAGCTCAGCGTAAAGGTAGTGGACTGGGCAAGCATGTCTCCAGACCTAACCCCTATTGAGCATCTGTGTCGCATACTCAAAAGGAAGGCGGAGGAGCGCAACATCTCTAACATCCACCAGCTCCGTGATGTCATCATGGAGGAGTGGAAGAGGAGTCCGATGGCAACCTGTGAAGCTCTGGTGAACTCCATGCCCAAGAGGGTTAAGGCAGTGCTGCAAAATAATGGTAGCCACACAAAATATTGACACTTAGGGTCCAATTTAGACATTTTTACTTAGGGGTGTGCTTACTTTTGTTGCCAGAGGTTTAGACATTAATGACTGTGTCTTGAGTTATTTTGAGGGGACAGCAAATTTACACTGTTATTCAAGCTGTACACTCACTACTTTACATTGTAGCAAAGTGTCATTTCTTCAGTGTTGGCACATGAAAAGGTAAAATATTTGCGAAAATGTGAAGGGTATTATATACACAGTGGGGCAAAAAAGTATTTAGTCAGCCACCAATTGTGCAAGTTCTCCCACTTAAAAGATGAGAGAGGCCTGTAATTTTCATCATAGGTACACTTCAACTATGAGGGACAGAATAAGAAAAAAAAATCCAGAAAATCACATTGTCTGATTTTTAAAGCCCCACTGTATATGTGTGTGTGTGTGTGTATGTATATATATATATATATATATATACACACACACACACACACATAACCCAGAGTCCTCACTTAGCGCATGAATTTCTATAAGATATACCAATCCATTAAAACATTTAGTTACCTGATAAGGTTGTAGCTTGATTCAGAAAAATCTCCCCTCTACTAGCCATAGGTAAGTTTGCAGCAATGTAAAATGTGCAGACAGGTGTTTTAATTAAAAAAAAAAAAATATATATATATATATATTGTTGGATCTACAATGGTAAATCCTTCACAAATATTTCCACAGTTCTTGTAGTCCAATGTTCAGGATTACAGTGACGGGGTGAGAATACTGTCAGTCTTAATTTACACTTCTCTGTGGATTGCTTCTGAACAGATTACAGAAATTCACTGTGCAGGTGCTGACAAATCTGAATCTCTCTAGTTCGTCCTGAAAGCACTGCACAGAGAAGAGTGGGGGCTGCAAATCCCTGGACTGCTGGATCAGCTGCGTTGGCAATGACAGCTAAGCATCCCCAGGGCTAAGTAGCTAACCTGGGTGGGGAGGGTGTATGGTGTTAGCTCACCTTTTTCATTTCTCCTGAAAAGGTGAACTACCCCTTTAAGGCGTCCCCTTCATTTTGAATGGGCTGCCAACACACAGGAATAGACCAAAAAAGGACATGCAACATTTTTCCATTGCAGCACACGACACAAGGTAGTGTGTTACCATGCATTGTTATCGTCAGCACAGGTGTTAAACTGTCAAAGCTGCACAGGATTGCGGGCACAAGGGGTGAAAATACTGTTACAATTAGCTGCTCTGGATTACAGGCAATATTATTCTGAATCTTTCAAATCCTTTGCTGAAGAGGCAGTCTGATTTGCTCTGGGGAAGGGTATAATTCTTTTGGAAGTTGATAGATCCCCCTCATGGCATATGAGGTTACTGACTCTAATTTTCATCATTGCATTCATCTTGTGCATCTGTTTTTTTTTTTTTTTTTTTATTTCCCCTCACAATTTTCATCATCTGAATGGCCCTGACTTTGAGCCTACCACAGCTTGTGCCCGATTAAATGCCCTGTTAGAATATCAATAGACCTTTTAGCACTGGAGTACTTAAACCTCTGTTAACTCTGGTTAATTGAGTGCACTTCATTTGAACACTGATGCTATGTGTCCTGGATTTCATTATGAGTCGCTGACCTTTATAGTACGGGCGTCATCAAATTTATATTTAATGCATACTATTTATATTTTGCATAATGCAAATATATAATGTGCTGCACTTCTGAGGCAGGGATGTAGTGTGTTTTGTCTATTATAACTGCAATTATTTGGAAACAAAGCACTGCATAATTCCTCTGTTTAGATTAGTTTCCCCAACAGGCTGATGTGCTGTCTGGATTGGGTAAATGCCTTGCAAATGCTTTAATCTGTGCAGTTACATCTGCCTGACTGTTTGTTTCAGTTCTCCAACAATGCATAAATAACGTTTGAAGGAAATGTTTAATTTTCCCAAACGCATAAGCGAGGAATCCTAGATGTCAGGTTGCCATGTTGGTGACAGAAATCAGACAGTTTGGACAGGAAGAGGACGTAATTGCATCTGTAATAGTCTGGATGTGGCTGAGCGCAACCTTCACAGACATCCTTGATGCTGTGCTTGGAGTGAGTGCTCATCAAGCTCAGAGATTGAATCTTCTAACTCTAAAGGGCACTGAAATGCAAAGCAGTCTAGATTGAGTGAAATGTCTAGGTTTCGGAGATGAGCTGACAAATGAAAACAACAGAAATGTCAGCTATAACACTTAATTTAGGATGCTAGTGTCCAGTTGATTGCAGATGGCTACCTTAAAACTTTATATTTACTGCTTTTAATTCTGATCTTCAGTTTCACTGTATATTTTTTAGGATTGAACCTAACAGCAGGTTTGGATAAACTATTCCTCAAAATTTCTTGATGTGACCAGTTGTACGGCATAATAACACACATAACATAACATGTTGCTCCAACAATTGCTCATGAGGTTAAACTTATGAGTAATTGTCTCCACTATGTCATAATAACACATGATTATATGACAATTTATTTGAACCCATATGCAGGTAATTTTAGTGCACGTCTGCTTAAATACAAAGACCAGGATGGCAAGGATAGGCTGTGGGAACTGTAGTTGTAATGGGCCCAACTTCCATTCAGCATCACATATCTAGGTGACATAGAATTCTTCTGCAATCTATCCTTTTTTACAGCAACCATCTGCCATTCAGGAGGTAGAGGTGACCATCACCTTTTCCAAAATGCGACAAAAATTTGCAGCCACAGAGGGATTGCATGGTATTGTTCAATATGCATGGCAGTGGGAAACCTGGCCAGCTTGGGAGGAGAGATTAATGAGAATTGGTCTGGGGGGTGCCATTAGGACTGCATGGGGAAGAGATAATGAGACTTCCTTTGCAACCATGTGTAATACAACTGTATTACAGAGTTATTTCACGTAACTGCAGAGTAGATATTATGAGCATATAACCATTGTGCAGTCGGAGTAATCCTCATAAGTTTCTGTACCTCATACAGCCAACATTCAAGCTGGTTTCACAATTGTGCAATGTGTGAACACAAGCAACATTGTGTGCATCCATTTTTCAGCAGTGGTGACATTCATTGGTGTTCACAGTGCCTTGCTAATGTGTCAATGTTCCATGTGTTTTTGTGTTGTGTGATTAAAAAAAAAAAGTCATGCACTTTTCTTGTTTAGGGAAACCCATTAAAATGAATGGGCTGCCCTAAACGTGATGTGCAAAAATGCACGCACACCTTCACACCTCCTATAGGTGTGAGCGGAGCCTTAGACTCGATAGAAAGCACAAGTGCATGTTACTTTTCTGAAGAGGATAGACACGCATAGTCCACCCTGTGTGTCTTTCCTGGTAATTACAAGTGACTGAAGAGACGATAGGCTGACAGCACAGTGTATGTAATAGCAGAGAGACACAAAGGGAAGACCAGTCTCAAGTAAACAGAAAGAAATTGAATCATTTATCCTCAGGTGTCTGTCCATTTCCAACACAAAGTTACACAAAAAACAAAGGTCTTCTGAAGCACAGCATAACAATCAACAGGCAAAGCATAAAGAGCCAATGACTCAAGGCAATTAGGCCAATCAGCAAACCATTGATTTGTTGACAGTGAGTCATAGCACAGGGCCAATATTCCAGGGCTGTGAAAACAAACTGTCTATCTCCCTGCTACCACATAGATCATCATTTGTCACGTCAGTTCCAGTAACTGCCCTATCGGGCTTTGTGAGACATCTTACATTTGCTAGTTATGAAGAAAAGAGTAGAAGGAAAAAGACCCCCCCCCATCGGGGATCTCAAGAAGATGGAGATTGTAAGTAATGCAGCCAAGGGCCCCAAACTCTCTTGAATTTGGCTCCCTTGCAGATGAGTTTATGCTCCATGACCAAACTGTCTACCACTGGTGAATTCCAAGTAGCAGTTATGAAAAATTTTGCAGCTACAAACATAAAAAGATCAATGATTGTGCATGTTTGGGTTCATTCAAGAGAATGATATTGGCCTTTTTGGAATATTGCTCATTGTCACTGAAAATATGTGTGCATCCTTCTCCAATAATGCCTGACCTTCAGACTGATCCACCAGGTGTGATTTATTGAGCCCTCCTGACCACAGCCTTGAAAGCATCAGGATACATCTTGGATAGTCTGGCAGGGACCAAATACCATTGTGGTAAGACCTTAAAGTGATTGCAAAGTCTTTTTTTAAAAAAAATAACAAACATGTTATACTTACCTCCTCTGTGCAGTTGGATTTGCACAGAGCAGCTCGGATCCTCCTCTTCTTGGGTCCCTCTTTGCTGCTCCTGGCCCCTCCCTCCTATCGAGTGCCCCCTCAGCCAGCAGCTCTCCATGGGGGCACCCGAGCCGAGTCACAGCTCCGTGTGTCCATTCAGACATGGAGCCCTGACCCGGCCTCGCCCCCTCTCTCCCCTGATGGGCTGACTGACTTGGATTGACAGCTGCGGGAGCCAATGGCGCCGCTGCTGTGTCTCAGCCAATCAGGAAAAGTGTCCTGGATGGCTTAGACACTCGTGAACATCGCTGGAGAGAGAAGGGGCTCAGGTAAGTAATTAGGGGGTGCTGGGGGGGGGGGCTGCTACACACAGAAGGTTTTTGATCTTAATGCATAGAATGCATTAAGATAAAAAATCTTCTGCCTTTACAACCCCTTTAAAATTAGCCACTATTAGCTGGAGGTCAAAGCATTCCAATCCTCCTCAGTGATCTCCATTCTCTAGGTCCTTTTCCCATGCTAGCCTATCTGACATTGCTTTGTAGGCATTCTTCAGTAGAGCTTGCTGACACAGGTTTTAATGACCGTTGTCCTTTAGGCCTAACCTGTACATTCATTTTAGTTCAACTGTGCTTCTAAACTTTCCCATTAATTATTGCTAAGCATAGCAATTAATTGCTCACTGTTGGAACAAATGACTCGTAATGGTGTATGCTATACAGTAACAGTAAGTAGGCATTAATATTGCATGATTGCTCAATTCTGCAACTGTGTGCAATTCAAACTACAACTGTGTAGACTACACTATATGAAGCCATTAGGTATGTGTATGTTTGCAATCAATTACTACTCTTCTGTGAATAATCACAAGTAATTTTTAGTAGCACAACTGACATACTAAAATTACCAGTGCAGACTTCAAGTGCAAGGCTCAAAAATTGTGCTCTTATTTACAACAAATTCTGCTCTGTCACTTGGCATGCAGTCATACGGTTAGCAACTCTGTCTGTCTTGCTTCAAAAGCCACATTCTAAAAATGGGAATAAAAACTAGTCTAAATAACTGCATAAATGTTGTGGTCTAATGGAGGAATCTTAATTATACAGCACAGGGCACAGGCTGAGTGTTTATAGACCCTGGGTTATAGCTTGTTGCCTTCAGGTCCCTATGGAGCTCAAACTCTGAAGACCCTTTCAGGGGTATGCTCACCGTGACAGGCAAAGCTGAACCCTGTATAGGGATCAGAATCAGGAACAGATAAGACAGGAGCACCCTGTATCTCTAACAATTTCTGTGACCAGGCGATGACTAAGTGTTGCATCACATCACAGGTTGCACACCTTTCTCCCATCCTTTCGCCAAGCGGACTTTGCTACAGGATTGTCAGCCCCTAGGTTGCATCATTTTCCTTCCAGATATGCTTACCCTATATTCTGCACCCTACTTTGTGATTATCCCACAGGGGATCACCCTCACCCATAGCTTTTGCGGTGTAGCCCTCTTTTGGGGGAGGGGGTTATAAGAACTTCCCCTCCAAATGGGATATTGGGCTAAATCTGTAGGTAAGAGAACCAGAACCTTTACTAAGTGTAAGAGTGGGTTTGTTAATTAATTTGGCAGTGCCTTCACCGATAGCAGGGCCTTTGTGAGGAGAAAGGATTTCAGTCCTGTGGAATTAACCAGTAATCCAATCCAGGTAATTGGGAGAAGAGAAACTACTGCAGTCAGCATACAACATTAACCGTATGTATATACAGTGAGGGAAAAAAAGTATTTAATCCCCTGCTGATTTAGTATGTTTGCCCACTGACAAAGAAATGATAGGTCTATATTTTAATGGTAGGTTTATTTTAATAGTGAGAGACAGAATAACAACAAAAGAAAAAAAAAAACAGAAAAGGGCATTTCAAAAAAGTTATAAATTGATTTGCATTTTAATGAGTGAAATAAGTATTAGATCCCCCATCAATCAACAAGGTTTCTGGCTCCCAGGTGTCTTCTATACAGGTAATGAGCTAAGATTAGGAGCACTCTTTTAAAGGGAGTGCTCCTAATCTCAGCTGGTTACCTGGATAAAAGACACCTGTCCACAGAAGCAAGCAATCAATCAGATTCCAATCTCTCCACCATGGCCAAGACCAAAGAGCTATCCAAGGATGTCAGGGACAAGATTGTAGACCTACACAAGGCTGGAATGGGCTACAAGACCATTGCCAAGCAGCTTGGGGAGAGGGTGACAACAGTTGGTGCGATTATTCGCAAATGGAAGAAACACAAAATAACTGTCAATCTCCCTTGGTCTGGGGCTCCATGCAAGATCTCACCTTGTGGAGTTTCATTGATCATGAGAACGGTGAGGAATCAGCCCAGAACTACACAGGAGAATCTTGTCAATGACCTAAAGGCAGCTGGGACCATAGTCATCAAGAAAACAATTGGTAACACTACGCCGTGAAGGACTGAAATCCTGCAGTACCCGCAAGGTCCCACTGCTCAAGAAAGCACATGTACAGGCCCGTCTGATCTTTGCTAATGAACATCTGAATGATTCAGAGGAGAACTGGGTGAAAGTGTTGTGGTCAGATGAGACCAAAATTGAGTTCTTTGGCATCAACTCACCGTGTTTTCAGGAGGAGGAATGCTACCTATGACCCCAAGAACACCATCCCCACCGTCAAACATGGAGATGGAAACATTATGCTTTGGGGGTGTTTTTCTACTAAGGGGACAGGACAAATTCAACACATTAAAAGAACAATGGATGGGGCCATGTAACGCCACATCTTGGGTGAGAACCTCCTTCCCTCAGCCAGGGCTTTGACATGGGTTGTGGATGGGTAATCCAGCATGACAATGACCCAAAACACACGGTCAAGGCAACAAAGGAGTGGCTCAAGAAGAAGCACATTAAGGTCCTGTGGTGGCCTAGCCAGTCTCCAGACCTTAATACCATAGAAAATATGTGGAGGGAACTGAAGGTTCAAGTTACCCAACATCAGCCCTCGAAACCTTAATGACTTGGAGAGGATCTGCAAAGAGGAGTGAGACAAAATCCCTCCTGAGATGTGTGCAGACCTGGTGTCCAACTACAAGAAATGTCTGATCTCTGTGATTGCCAAGGGTTTTGCCACCAAGTATTAAGTCATGTTTTGCAAAGGGGTCAAATACTTATTTCACTCATTAAAATGCAAATCAATTTATAACTTTTTTTAAATGCTTTTTCTGGATTTTTTTTTATTATTCTGTCTCTCACTGTTAAAATAAACCTACCATTAAAGTTATAGATTGATCATTTCTTTGTCAGTGGGCAAACATACAAAATCAGCAGGGGATCAAATACTTTTTCCCCTCACTGTAGATACACACCAGGATAGGAATAATAGTATCTGTACTGTATATAATGATAGATTAGTACATCCATCCAATGTACAAACAGATAATATCAATAGTAGTCCTGGTGGACTTGTGCACATTTACTTGATAATATAGTTATTAATAAAGGTACGGCCAGATGAATGTTGCAGCAAAGTCCACTTGCAGCAGTCCCTGAGGATGAGCACAATGCAGCATCCCTCTTGAAGACCTGAAAACAGAATAAGTAATGATGGGGGAAGATTCTCTAACCGTTGTCCAACCAGCCTGGAACATAGCTTCTCATCAGCAGGAACCATGGTGTGACACTGGAACTCAGAATCGGCCTATCTGCTCTGCATTTATGCTGGTTATTGAGCCGAGTTAAAACTATGAATACCTATTAAATACTTGCACTCAGTGACCAAAAAATAACTTAATAACCAAGAATACTGTATATTCACATCAGTCCCTGCCCTCAAGGAGCTTACAATCTAAGGTCTCTAACTCACATTCATAAATGCAAGGACCAATTTAGACAGGATCCATCCAATTAACCTACCAGCATGTCTTTGGAATGTGGGAGGAAACATACACAGGCACAGGGAGAACATACGAACTCCAGGCAGTACATAATCCATTTGTGCAGCTTTAAAGAAAAAGCCAATTAATGAATTACATCCTTCAAGTTCTGCTTGCAGCTATCATTTATCTTGTGCAATGCTGTCCATAAAAAGTGCTCTGTGCAAATTGTGCATACCAAATTCTAGTAATCATAAAATGCTCTTCAAAAAGTGCTCTCGTGTTCAACAATAAGCCGCTACCACCACATACGAGAACTCATTAGACAAGATTGACCCCCTGGTAGAGTAGGTCAATCATCGCTTTCCCACAAGGAGTTAATCATCCAAGGTAACACCACTTCTTCCTCACCACGGTCAGGGGATAAAGGGTTCCAATATTGTAAAAAAGAACTTTTTTATTTAAGTGACTGACATATACATCTTTAAAAATCCATAAGCTTATCATGCTCACATTTAACTGTGCATTCCGCACTGCATACGGGTTATGTAGTGAAGTCATCACTATAACAAGTGCAAGCCCTGTTCGTAGCTCTGATCACTCGGGCCTCTCCCTTTCCTTCCTGTGCCCTGCCTCAGCATACCGTTCATCATGCTGACACCTTTAGGATGCGACAGCAGACAAGGGACAGGGTTAACTAGAATTACAGGAGATACATAGAAACTCTATTGCAATGATCGGGTTCACCTAACATACTGTACAGCAAGGTGACCACTTCACATGCACACTGTGCCACATACTGAACAAGCCAGTATAGTGCATATGAGATAACAACAATGGGACAGATATACTACTGTCACCAGTCTTTAAATATACTGTATACATATATACACCCAGAAGTTATGGGCAACAATAGTAAACTAATAAACATAGAAACACCTGCCTAATAATCCTTGTTTCTGGCCTGGATTAGTAGCAGCTCCTTCCCAGTAGGACATGTGGTCTAAGACTCTCTCTCTTACTTCTACTATTAAGCTTATAACGTATATACAGTCAGGTCCATAAATATTGGGACATCGACACAATTCTAATCTTTTTGGCGCTATACACCACCACAATGAATTTGAAATGAAACAAACAAGATGTGCTTTAACTGCAGACTTTCAGCTTTAATTTAAGGGTATGTACATCCAAATCAGGTGAACGGTGTAGGAATTTCAACAGTTTGTATATGTGCCTCCCACTTTTTAAGGGGCCAAAAGTAATGGGACAATTGGCTGCTCAGCTGTTCCATGGCGAGGTGTGTGTTATTCCCTCATTATCCCATTTACAAAAAGGTCCAGAGTTCATTTCAAGTGTGCTATTTGCATTTGGAATCTGTTGCTGTCAGCTCTCAATATGAGATCCAAAGGGCTGTCACTATCAGTGAAGCAAGCCATCATTAGGCTGAAAAAACAAAACACACCCATCAGAGAGATAGCAAAAACATTAGGTGTGGCCAAATCAACTGTTTGGAACATCCTTAAAAAGAAAGAATGCACCGGTAAGCTCAGCAACACCAAAAGACCTGGAAGACCACGGAAAACAACTGTGGTGGATGACCGAAGAATTCTTTCCCTGGTGAAGAAAATACCCTTCACAACAGTTGGCCAGATCAAGAACACTCTCCAGGAGGTAGGTTTATGTGTGTCAAAGTCAACAATCAAGAGAAGACTTCACCAGAGTGAATACAGAGGGTTCACCACAATATTTAAACCATTGGTGAGCCTCAAAATCAGGAAGGCCAGATTAGAGTTTTCCAAACAACATCTAAATAAGCCTTCACAGTTCTGGAACAAAATCCTATTGACAGATGAGACCAAGATCAACTTGTACCAGAGTGATGGGAGGAGAAGAGTATGGAGAAGGAAAGGAACTGCTCATGATCCAAAGCATACCACCTCATCAGTGGTTCTCTTGTATTTATTGATGATGTGACTGCTGACAAAAGCAGTAGGATGAATTCTGAAGTGTTTCGGCAATATGATCTGCTCATATTCAGCCAAATGCTTCAGAACTCATTGGACGGCGCTTCACAGTGCAGATGGACAATGACCCAAAGCATACTGCGAAAGCAACCAAAGAGTTTTTTAAGGCAAAGAAGTGGAATGTTATGCAATGGCCAAGTCAATGACCTGGCCTGAATACGATTGAGCATGCATTTTACTTGCTGAAGACAAAACTGAAGGGAAAATGCCCCAAGAACAAGCAGGAGCTGAAGACAGTTGCAGTAGAGGCCTGGCAAAGCATCACCAGGGATGAAACCCAGTGTCTGTTGATGTCTATGCATTCCAGACTTCAGGCTGTAATTGACTGCAAAGGATTTGCAACCAAATCTGTCCCATTACTTTTGGTCCCTTAAAAAGTGGGAGGCACATACACAAACTGTTGCAATTCCTACACTGTTCACCTGATTTGGATGTTAATACCCTCAAATTAAAGCTGAAAGTCTGCAGTTAAAGCACATCTTGTTCGTTTCATTTCAAATCCATTGTGGTGGTGTATAGAGCCAAAAAGATTAGAATTGTGTCGATGTCCCAATATTTATGGACCTGAGTGTGTATGTATATATATATATATATATATATATATTTATATATATTTATATATATACACAGAGCTAGGCCCATATATATTTGGACTAGGGTACAATTTTAGTTTTTTCAGGTATTTACCAAAACATATTCAAGCTATAGTTATATAATGGATATGGGATATGGATGCGGGTTGCCAGTGCACACTCTCAGGTTTAATTTGAGGGTATGCATCCAAATCAGAGGAAGGGTTTAGGAATTACAGCTTTTCAGAATAGCCATCCTCCTTTTTCAAGGGACCAAAAGTAATTGGGCAATTGAATCAAAAGCTGTTTCATGGCCAGGTGTGGGCTACTCCTTTGTTATTTCTTCATCAATTGAGCAGGTAGAAGGTCTGGAGTTGATTCTAAGTGTGGTATTTTCATTTGGAATCTATTGCTGTGAACCTACATCATGTGTTCAAAGGAGCTGTCCATGCAAGTTAAACAGGCCATTGTAAGGCTTTAAATTTTAAACAAATCCATCAGAGAGATAGCAGCAACATTAGGAACGGCCAAATCAACAGTTTGGTACATTCTGAGGAAGGAGAACGCACTGGTGAGCTCAGCAACATAAAAAGGCCTGGACGTCCATGGAAGACGACAGTGGTGGATGATCGCAGGATCCTCTCTATGGTAAAGAAAAACCCATTCACAACATCCAGAGAAGTGAAGGACACTCTCCAGGAGGTGGGCGTATCATTGTCAAAGTGAGACTACTCTGTGCCTCGCATTTTGGCCTTCTTACAATCAAGACTTGACCAGAACTTGGCCATTTGAAAGAACACTTTTTGGTGTTGTTGATTCTTTTTCAAAAACTGCTGTCCTCACTCTCCTTTGACAAAACCTTTTATTTAAGGTATATCTTGGATCAGCACCCCATCTTACAGTACCCTGTGCTTGCTTGGGACCTCAACTTGGTTCTCCCTGTCCTGCAGAAACCACCCTTAGGTGACCTCTACTTCAAATTAGCCTTTTTGGCTGCTGTCATGTTGGTTAAATGTGCCACTTAGCTGGCAGCTCTCTTGTAACAAGCCGTTCCTCGTTCTTTACAAACACAAGGTAATCTTATGCCCATGAACATCTTTACTTCCTCAGGTGGTATCAGTGCACCACCAATGAAGACATGGTCCTTTTACCTTTGTGTCATGCTCCAAAGCACCCAAAGGAAATGATTCTTCCCTGCCTAGATATAGTCAACACCATCGGAGTCTAACTTACAACAACAGCTTCTATCAGGAAGACAGACCCCCTGTTCATCTTTACCTCAGGACCTCGCAAGGAAAGTCCAAGTGTACCTTTGCTCGATGGATAAGGCAACTCATTGCCAGAGCTGCATATTAAAGGACAAAACTCCTCCTGCGCTTTTATGTGCCCACTCCTCCAAGTCAGTGTGTGTTCCTGGGCATTTTGGCACAAAACCTCTGTAGCTCAGCCATGTAAGGAGTTTCACCTGCTGTTCACACCTCTTCAAAGTTTTACCAGGTGTATGTCCAGTCTTCTGCAGATTCAGCTTTCTGAAATTGGGTCTGTTGACCCTTGTTGTTGGGCCTGTTGACACAGTTTCACTTTACTGAATTGTTGCCCACTCTTCTCATTCACTGCTTGGGGACATCCCAGGGTCTATGAATATGAATAGCCTGTATTCTGCATTGTACAACTAAAATAAAAATAATTTTTACTTACCTGTAAATTCCATATCATGGAGTACAGTCCAGGACACAGTCCACCCTCCCTAACGTTTCTCAGTTACACTGCATTAATTGCCTCAAAATTGAGGACTCACAGAGTGAGGTAGGTTATAGGGGTGGTGCCCAGAGCGCATGTCCTAAAATGCCTTGCCAGTGTCCAATCACCTGGCGGTACCATCCTATAACCCAAGGTCTATGAGTACTTAGCCCGTGCCCTGTACTGTACTTTAGGATATAACTTTTTAATCACTTCAGCCCCAGAAGTATTTAACCCCTTCTCGACCAGAGCACTTTTTGTGATATGGCACTGCATCGCTTTAACTGACAATTGCACAGTCGTGTGACAATATACCCAAACAAATTTGACATCCTTTTTTTCTCACAAATAGAGCTTTCTTTAGGTGGTATTTGATCACCTCGGCGGTGTTTATTTTTTGCGCTGTAAACAAAAAAGAGCGACAATTTTGAAAAACAATCAATATTTTTTACTTTTTGCTATAATAAATATCCAAAAAAAAAGGATAAAAACAAATTTTTTCATCAGTTTAGGCCGATATGTATTCTTCTACATATTTTTGGTAAAAAAAAATCCCAATAAGCGTATATTGATTGGTTTGTGCAAAAGTTATGGCGTCTACAAAATAGGGGATAGATTTATGGCATTTTTATTATGTTTTTTTTACTAGTAATGGCGGCGATCTGCGATTTTTATCGGGACTGCAGCATTGCGGGCAGAGAGATCGGACACTTTTGACACTTTTTTGGGACCAATGACATTTACACAGCGAGCTAAAAATAGCCACTGATTACTGTATAAATGTCACTGGCAGGGAATGGGTTAAACTCTAGGGGGCGCTCAAGGGGTTAAATGTGTTCCCTATGTGTGTACTAACTGTGTGGGGGCTGGGCTGACAGGGACATGACAGATCTGACTGCTCCCAATCACTGTCACGGTCCCCTGACATAACGGGGATCCGCCGTGTTTACATCGGCAGAAAGACCCATTCTGCCTCTGTAGTAGGCGTTCGTGGGTCACTATCAGACATTGAGTCCACCCTGACCCATGGGCACGCTCATGGAGCGTGCAGCGGGCGAGTGCTCGCACACAAATCGCGCATGCGTGGCCGACATACCATGACAGCGGTTTGCGCGGCCGAGCCGACCTGCCGTAGTAAAACTACAGCGGCTGGTCGGCAAGCGGTTAATGTAAGTCTACATTCCTTCTTTTATTTAGCAATTCAACTTTACCTCCTAGTCTCGTCCATTCTGGCATAGAATTTTTTTTCTCTACATCTGTTTTTCCTTGTCTTTTTTTTTTTAAACCTGGTGTAAAAAAGAGAGAAATGGCACCCTTGTGAACATTGTCATAGCTATGTATACTGACAAGATTGAATTTACTTAGCACATACTGTGTAAGTGAATGCAAGTCCCACCACCTTGCAGGCAGAATGGTCAGAGTGAAAAACAGCAAATAGATGTGGGCCACCATTAAAGCAGAGGTCCGCCCATCCCTGAAAAAATTAAAAGCCAGCAGCTACACATACTGCAGCTGCTGAACTCCAGCGATGTCAGCACCGAGGCTGATGTTTCCATCAGCTGTCAAGTGCTGCCGCCGCCATTGCGAGTAAAGGAACCCGGCAGTGTAGCATTACGTCTTCATGCCGAGAACCCTACTACACATGCGCGAGGCTCTGCTCCTCTCTCCTACTGGCCCGGCAGCAGGGGAAGGAAGTGGAGGGAGTCGAGCTGCTGGCATAATTCGCCACGGCCCGGACTCCTGGAAGTGGGGACACGATACCTGTCAAGGCTCCCCCCCCCCAAAAGGTGCCAAATGTGGCCCCCGAGGGAGGGGGGAGAGACAAATGAGCGGAAGTTCCACTTTTTGGCTTTAATTTATTTTGTGTTACCAAAAACATAGAAAAAAAACTGCTCTTGGTGCTTCTAAACCAATAAAACACAAATGAAAATCTTCCATAGCTGAACTCAATACTAGTGCATAAGATAAATAAAAAGCAAACTGTTTTAACCTGGGTTAATAGCTAGAGTGGTGAAACTTGTATACATGATTCACTTTTAAGACACAGCACAACATTTATCTCTTTTTCTGCCTCACTGCATGCTGGTTGCTATAAAGTGCACTGTGCAGATGCACACTTACAAATCTCATACTCCATGGCATCCTCTGATCTTACCAAGCATGGTCTGGATTAGGATGTGATTGCATCTGCACATAACTTTGTTGGCCATATCAGGAGTGAACAGGAGAGGATAGATACATTCCCACATAAATTGCGACCGTGGAGAATGAATGTAGCTACTCTACAGCAGGAAGCTGTATCAGAGCAGGGAAAAAAAAGAATTTGAACATTTAGAGGAGTCTGAAAGCAATGAGACCCATTTTTTAAAATTAAAGGTTCCGTGTTTCTATAACTCCCAGGTCCATAGATTAGGAACCTCCAAAGTATAGGCTCACTTTATCTCCTAAACGTGGATGATCTGCTCTGCCCCAATTTTCAGCTTCAATATTTGGCCTGCCCCTATGACTTCCTGTGGGCCAGTGGAACTGCATTTCACTTTTGAAGGTGGGGTGGGTGGAAGGAAGTAGATCAAATTAATTTGAATTAGATCACACAAAACTTCCAAAACATTGCATTATGGAATTTTTTACAATATACAATTACTGAAATGAACAGAGCAATTACACTTTAAGCCATACTCTGACTGCTGTATCCTTAAAATGATGAACTACAGGCAACAGTAAAATATATCAGGCAAGCAGAATAACAGTAAGTAATCAATGTCTAAGCTCAGAACTTGCATATTTCTGGTGTCCAGCTATCAATTTTCTTTGCTGGCAACTGAAGCCATTAAGTAACAGCAGGAGGGAATGTTTGAAAACAGCAGGGTTTTAATGTAATGTTTTAATTTTGAATCAGACATCTTAAGTTAACCTATCACCAATGGGAAATAGAAATCATTAAATTTAACATTTAATGTAAAATACCTCAATATCACAATCTGCAGTATGTTTACATTAAATGACTAACTACATCTAATGTATCACTTTGATTGTGCAGTAGCAAAGCCTCTTCATGGATTAACCAAAAATATCTAACGTACTATGAATTTATAGTACAAACAGTAGCTCACAAAAGTGAGTACACCCCTCACATTTTTGTAAATATTTTATATCGTTTCATGTGACCACACTGAAGAAATGACACTTTGCTACAATGTAGTGAGTGTACAGCTTGTATAACAGTGTAAATTTGCTGTCCCCTCAAAATAACTCAACAAACAGCCCTTAATGTCTAAACCATTGGCAACAAAAGTGAGTACACCCCTAAGTGAAAATGTCTAAATTGGGCCCAAAGTGTCAATATTTTGTGTGGCCACCATTATTTTCCAGCACTGCCTTAACCCTCTTGGGCATGGAGTTCACCAGAGCTTCACAGGTTGCCACTGGAGTCCTCTTCCACTCCTTCATAACGACATCACAGAGCTGGTGGATGTTAGATACCTTGTGCTCCTCCAACTTCCATTTGAGGATGCCCCACAGATGCTCAATAGGGTCTAGGTCTGGAGACATGCTTGGCCAGTCCATCACATTTACCCTCAGCTTCTTTAGAAAGGCAGTGGTCATCTTGGAGGTGTGTTTGGGGTTGTTGTCATGTTGGAATACTGCCCTGCGAAAGGAGGGGATCATGCTCTGCTTCAGTATGTCACAGTACATGTTGGCATTCATGGTTCCCTCAATGAACTGTAGCTCCCCAGTGCCGGCCACACTCTTGCAGCCCCAGACCATGACACTCCCACCACCATGCTTGACTTTTGCTTTTGTAGTCCTTACTTGGTTGCTGCCACACATGCTTGACACCATCTGAACTAAATAAGTTTATCTTGGTCTCATCAGACCACAGGACATGGTTCCAGTAATCCATGTCCTTAGTCTGCTTGTCTTCAGCAAACTGTTTGTGGGTTTTCTTGTGCATCATCTTTAGAAGAGGCTTCCTTCGGGGACAACAGCCATGCAGACCAATTTTATGCAGTGTGTGGCGTATGGTCTGAGCACTGACAGGCTGACCCCCCACCTCTTCAACCTCTGCAGCAATGCTGGCAGCACTCATACGTCTATTTCCCAAAAACAACCTCTGGATATGACGCTGAGCATGTGCACTCAACTTCTTTGGTCAACCATGGCAAGGCCTGTTCTGAGGGGAACCTGTCCTATTAAACTGCTGTATGGCCTTGGCCACCGTGCTGCCGCTCAGTTTCAGGGTCTTGGCAATCTTCTTATAGCCTTAACCATCTTTATGTAGAGCAACACTTCTTTTTAAGATCCTCAGAGAGTTATTTGCCATGTTGAACTTCCACTGACTGGTATGAGAGAGTGAGAGCGATAACACCAAATTAAACACACCTGTTCCCCATTCACACCTGATACTTTGTAACACTAACGAGTCACGTGACACCGGGGAGGGAAAATGGCTAATTGTGCCCAATTTGGACATTTTCACTTAGGGGTGTACTCACTTTTGTTGCCAGTGGTTTAGACATTAATGGCTGTGTGTTGATTTTTTTTTTTTAAGGGAACAGCAACTTTACACTGTTATACAAGCTGTATACTCACTACTTTACATTGTAGCAAAGTGTAATTTCTTCAGTGTTGTCACATGAAAAGATATAATAAAATATTTACAAAAATGTGAGGGGTGTACTCACTTTTGTGAGATACTGTAGACTGTGTAGAAAAGACCTAATCATACACTGCTGTCCTTAATTCATGGTGTCGTGGAACATTTTTCCATCAAAAGCGTTTTTGCATTACAGCGATATATCACACTAATTTTCCTACGGTAGTAAACGTGCTTTACTTGTTTTATCCTGTTTTGAATAAGAATCCTAGTCCATAGCCAACGGGGATTAAAAATGCCCACAGATATCAGATGAGTTAAAGCAGACCCTAAAATCAATAAGTGACAGCAATTTCCCAAACAGACATGCGCTCTCCTAAAAAAAAAAAAAAACCTCTCTAACAATGCAAACCAAACTGAGCATGTGCAGCCGTCCCCTGGCTTTGTAAATATCAGGTTATTTTTTGGAGACAGTGGAAGAAGAGGAGGATCAGAGAGACAGGATCAAACAGTCTTTATACACACTGCAAAGGATTAACCCCTTAGGTTCCACAGTGAGTATAAGAAGCATGCTTTACTGCATATACAGACTGATTTTAATGTGGGTTTAGTAACACTTTAAGACATCAAATGGCCGTCATAACTGATCACATGTGCAGCATCATGGCAACTGCAGATCAAACAGAGGCTAAGATGGCAGCTTCCATGGCTGTAAATGATAGGAGGGTTTAGTTAATGAGAAATTGACAATCATTTTAGCTGATACCAAATTCTTTATCATATGCCAACCCTGAATATCCTACTCTTAGCCTTTGCGGTTTGACAATTTCTTATTGGCCATTTGATTACTTTGTTCCATCCCCATGGATTTCCCTTTCCCAGTACTCTCTTTACCTCTCCTTTTCCTACCCTTTCTCAGTTTATTCTGATATTTTTCTTCTCCTTTTATACTGTAAATCCTACTTTGTTTATGAATTATGGGGATCGGTTTTATTGACTCTGCCACTGTTTTGTCTTCTATGCTTCGGCTTGTCTGCATACACACCCAATATTTTTTTTATATATTATTGCACTTTCACACTACCTATATTGATGTAATTGCTGGCCTAGTATTTTTTTGTAATTGCTGCAGTCTTTTGCTTCTGCACTTGAACTCCTGAATACCACTTTGTACTGTTATTTCTTGTACTGACAAGCTCCCCACTGAGCTTTATTTTGTATTGTTAAATTGTTTCTCTCAGTAAACCTTTGTGAAAGAAAAAGAGAAATGACAAACAGCTATGCCTGTAAAAAGATGAGAGGGAATACCTACCTTTTCTGCTGCTCATGCCACCGGAACATCGCTCTGTTTAACAGAAACCCTTCTCTGAAGTACTCTTGGCAATCAACACTTCTGGAAGAGTTGATCTCCTTGGTTTGCCGTAACGCTCTACTGGTTTCTACCATCAACCTCCACATCACTATAGTATACCCCAATGACAAGTTGTTAGGAAGAACCACTAAGTTTTGCAGGGGACCAAGGAGGTCGACACTGCCAGAAGAGTCGACTTCCCAGTGGGCTTCAGAGAAGGGTTTTTTTTGGGTGAAACTGTGTTCTGCCAATACAGGCAATGGTAAAAGTAAGTATTCCCTCTCTTTTTTCCTTTTTTTGAGGTAACGCTATTAGCTTTTTTAGTTTTAATTAAAGGGTCCATCATTGACTTAGGGGTCAGGAAGTATTTTTTTCTTTCCTGGTTGGAACAAAATGGACCATGCTTTATATGGGTCTTACCTTTCTCATGATCAACTGTGGATATAAGGTTCTTTTTTAAGGTTTTTAATTATTGGTTCAACTCAATTAAAATTCTTTTTAACCTGACTATGTTATTAGGTAAACACCTATGTAGGATAATTTATATGAGGCATATTCATGTAACAAACAATTCATAGTTTCATAGCTGGTAAGGTTGAATAAAGACACTAGTTCATCCATTCCAACCTCTATGGGTGTGTGTGTGTGTTCATGTTGATAATCATTTCCCATATCCCTGTACTGTATATTGTGTTCACTAAGATGCACATCCAGGAGACTTTTAAAACTCTCAATACTTCCTGCTTACACCACTGATTGGGGAAGAGAGTTCCAAATTCTTACCACCCTGACAGTGAAAAACCCCCTACGCAGCTTAATAATTAAGGATAATTTAAGGTTTTAAATTATTGGTTGAACTAAATGAAAAGTCTTTTTAAAGTGACTATGTTATTAGTTAAATAGGTAAATACCTATGTAGGGTAATTTATATGAGGCATATTCATTAAATAAAATAAGGTTTTTAATTATTGGTTAAACTCAATGAAAAGTCTTTTTAACGTGACTATGTTATTAGGTAAATACCTATGTAGGGTAATTTACATAAGCATATTCATGCAACAAACAATTCATAGTTTGATAGCTGGTAAGGTTGAATAAAGACACTAGCCCATCCATTCCAACCTGTGTGGGTGGGTGTGTGTTCATGTCGATAATAATTTCCCATATCCCTGTACTGTATATTGTGTTCACTAAGATGCACATCCAGTATACTTTTACAACTATCAATACTTCCTGCTTACACCACTGATTGTGGAAGAGAGTTCCAAATTCTTACCGCCCTGACAGTGAAAAACCCCCTGTGCAGCTTAATAATTAAAGATAATTTTTAAATATTTAATAGTGCCGTGCAATTTGTGGCAGCTTGTGTTATCAAAGCACACATTTGTTTACAATAGGTTAGTAGAATTGGAAATTGTGAAATATTGCATTTTTGCACACTTTTTGTTTTATAAAATAAATCTGAATTAGTTTTATATACAGTAGTTACACTGTGTGATGAGCCAAATTCATCAAATTTGCATTGAAGTCAATGTTATTTATGTTCACCTTAGGACTGCTAGGTAAGCAAGGTTGTTATTTGACATGTCCTACCATTTAAGAGTTAAATACACCAAAAAAGGAGAAAAAGCGAAAAGAATAATAATTTATTTACATACTTCAGTTTGTAATTTGAACTACATTATTTCCCTGTTGTCTAAAAAAACTGAAATAATGTTTTAATCAATTTTGAGTTTCTCTTTTTCAGTTTTTTTTCCGTACATTTTTGTTTACACAATGGGAGAATAAAGGGTCAAAGAGCAATTTGAAAAATGTAATGAGACCCCACACAAGCATTTTTAGCTTGTTTGCGTATTTGTTTGATTTGTTTTGATGGTACAAGTAGGAAACATCAGATAACAGCAAAGTACTTTTAAAATCTGTAGTTAACTGTCCCTTTCCATTTTTTTAATGTGCCACTTTTACTTATTTTGCTTGTCTGTTGTCTCAGGCACCTCAATTAACAACAAAACACACCAAAGCAAATTAAAGAACACAATGATCTGTTTAGCAACCCTTCAAATGGCCAAAATTTACCACCAAAAATGGTCCATCAATGACATCAGTGAATTAGAATTATTAATATTTGATCAAAATCAAACTATACAAATTTAGGTTCAGTTTGAATTCAAACCAAATTCGTCTCTCAACACTCGTGAAAAGGAATAGCCAATCAACCTTTAGCAATGTAGTGTAGCAGTGTAGCTGGTTTTTGCTACTTATTTATGTTTAATCACATTTGCGAAGAAATAGTTAGGTTTATTTAGTTATACTTTAGCAGCAAATTGGATTTAAAGAGTACCCGTATCCATGGCAAAGCTTTTAAACTAGTTATTAATCTGAAGAACTGGAACCTTCAGATGATCCATTATGCAAATTACAAATTAGAACTTGCATAGAAAAATTATATAATGCCCCCTTCAGTCCAATCTGCCTTCCTATTGGCCGTTTCAATGGGCGGCTGCACTGGCCAGTAGGTAGGTACAAAGGGCAGGCTCAGCATGACCATTAGTTTTTGGTTGAAATTTGTATAACAAAGGTCCCAGTTTTTTTTTTTTTTGGTTCCCTAGAAGTGCTCTGGAAGTATGCTAAGGATATTGGACCAGCTTTACAAGCTTTATCAATAACACGTTTTTCTTTAATCACTTACTAATCTGACAACTTTAAACTCTTTGCCAATTGGCTTCTGTGCTTTGTAATATCTTAACCCTTTCATGCCTAAGCCTTTTTCTGACATTTGTTGCTTATAAGTCAAAATCTGTATTTTTTGCTAGAAAATTACTTAGAACCTCTAACCATTATATATATATTTTTTAGCAGAGACCCTAGAAAATAAAATGGGGATCGTTGCAATATTTTATGTTACACTGTATTTGCGCAGTGGTCTTTCAACGCCATTTTTTTGGAAAAAAGACACGTTAATGATTTAAAAAAAACAAAACAGTAGTTAGCCCAATTTCTTATATAATGTGAAAGATGATGCTACACTGAGTAAATAGACACCTAACATGTCATGCTTTGAAATTGTGCACATTCGTGGAATGGCAGCAAACTACGGTACTAAAAAATTTCCATAGGCGATGCTTTAAACATTTCTACAGGTTATCAGTTTAGAGTTACAGAAGATGTCTTGTGCTAGAAGTATTGCTCACGCTCTAACAATCGCGGCCATACCTCACATGTGTGGTTTGAACACCACTTACATTTGCAGGCGCGACTTAAGCCTCGTACACACGGGACGCCGATCGTATAAAACAGGTCGTATGAGCGACCGTTGTATGCAAAATCGATCGTTCGTATGCGCGATTAGAACAGCCGACATACGACGGTCATACAAGGGGAGTTGTATGAGCAGACTAGAAAACTTGGTAGTACCAACGAGCGGTCATACGACCGTTGTATCGTGTGTACAGAGCAGTTGGTACAACAAGTTGTATTGTGCAAAACACGCATGCTCAGAAGTCAGGAAGGGCCGAAAGCTAATTACATGCACCTGAACATTCTTTCTGTGGTCGTACGATCGTGTAGTGCAGTCAGTATGCATGTTACATTATCCAACATACGATTTGAGATGATCGTACGTACGATCGCCGTCCCGTGTTTACGAGGCATTACGTATACGTCGCTTCTGTGCACGAGTACGGAGGGACGGGGCGCTTTATATTTTCTTTTTTTTCTGATTTATTTTATTTTTATTTTTTATTTTACACTGTCTCTTTTAATTTTTTTTCTGATAATTTTTATTGCTGTCACAAGGAATGTAAACATCCCTTGTGACAGTAATGGGCGGTGACATGAAGGGATCAGGGGTCCCCAAAGTTTGGCTGTTTTGAATGCTGTCATTTTTTTAAATTGTGGCTCCTTTTAAGGCTCCAGTAAACCGGAAGTAATGTCATGGCATCTCCTTCTTGGTTACTAGAGCCGAGACCCAGTCAAAGCCAATTCTGGCTTCATTCTGGTCTTTGGCCAGCCGGCGGACGTATCGGCTGGTCGCTCAGGTTTCACGGTGGGACGGGAGAGCCCGGGAGAGCTGTGGAAGGCAGTGGGGGGGGGGCATCCCCTCCTGCTACTTGGTATAACAGCCAAGCAACTTTTAGCCGCATTGGTTGTTACCTCAAGAAAGCCGACCAATTGCTCTAAAAAACAGTACCGGGGTGATGCGTTTAGCTGCATGCATCACCCTGGGATAGCCCCTTCAAGCCGAGGCAGCATATTTGTGTACACTCCGCGTGAAGGGGTTAAAGCAGAAATACCCTGCATTTGAGCACCACAAACCAAAAGCACTGTTTAATTTTTAATAATCAAAGCAAACTCTCCCATCCACCCATGTCTCCATGCTTTGTTTTGCTGAGAAATCACTTTGAAAAACACCCCTTAGTATATCTGGCCGTGGCCATCTTGAGTAAGGGCATTTTATTCATGTGGCATTTACTTCCTGGAATTCATCCATCCTTAGCTCAGGCATGCAGGCAGGAGGATGTGCTTAGCTGATCAAGCCCCTCCTCCCCTCCTGAAGACTCCTGGGATGTATGACATCATTTGCCTAGGCATGGAAACCAGAAAGTAACAGAAACGGTTAAAAAAAAGGTTAAAACAAGTAAATACGATATCATTTCCTATCTATTTACTAATGCTAGCAGCACGAGGATTAAAGGAGAAGTATGGCCTGAGTTCATTTGGCCATACGTCTCCTATGGATCACAGGAGTGCAATTCATTTTGCACTCCTGTGACCTGAAGTCCGCTCTCTGCTGATGTCACAGGGAGTCAGGACAGGCACCGTGTCATCAAGACTTCAAGAGCAGGGATGGGAGGGAGGGAATGCATTTTCCTTGATACTTTAATTGATCGATAGTTAATACTGATATATGATAGAGCTTTTTTGGGCAAGATCCATTTTCATGATTCATTTTTGGACTCAAGGATTATGGTATACATGGGTATAGGGATGGGGGAGGGGAGGGAATCTTAGGTGCATGTATGCATATATATGGGAATTTTTTTTCTCTCTTTTGATATTTCCTTAGCTATAGTGACCATCTATTATTATTATTATACAGGATTTATATAGCGCCAACAGTTTGCGCAGCGCTTTACAATAAAGAAGGCACACAGTACAATTACAATACAGTTCAATACAGAAGGAATAGGAGGGCCCTGCTGGTAGAGCTTACAATCTAAAGGGAGGGGGAGGTGGTAAAAAAGGTAATGGCTGCAGGGGATGATCTGATAGAGCTGGCTCAAGCACAGTTCTTAGGTGGAGGTGGCGTAGGTTTCCCTGAATAAGTGAGTTTTCAAGGATCGCCTAAAGGCGGACAGGGTGGGGGCTGACCGGACATTCTAGGGCAGGGAGTTCCAGAGGATGGGAGAGGCTCTGGAGAAGTCCTGTAGGCGAGCATGGGAGGAGGTAACAAGGGAGCTAGAGAGAAGGAGGTCTTGGGAGGAGCGTAGAGGAAGATTGGGGTGATATCTGCGGATGAGATTGGCGATGTAGCTGGGGGCAGTGTGGTGGATGGCCTTGTATGTTGTGGTTAGTATTTTGAATTTTATACGATGGGGTAGGGGAAGCCAGTGAAGGGATTGGCAGAGTGGGGCAGCAGACGTGGATTGGTTAGTAAGGTATCTATAACTATAATTGCTACTTAAAATGAGGATGGCAATACATGCTTGTATATAAGGGGAACATGATTTCCCTCCGCCCCCCCTTCCCTTTTTTTTTTCCGGTCCTGACGTACCGATGGCATAGTTCCATCACTTAATTTTTCTCCACCCTACATTAGGTTTTCTCTAATTTGTAGGGAACTGGCAGTATTGCCTTACTAGTTGTTTCTTGTCCTGAAGACTTCAGGGTCAATCAAATTACGTTACAGGTCGAGGAACTGTTTTGTATGGTTTTTATGCCGTGGGGTATTCTTGTTTGTGTGGGTTTTTCTTTTCTTTTTTTTCCCCTCCTTGCTCTCCTTTCTTTTCTGTTCCTTTTTCCCTCGCCGTCTCCTCGTTGCTCGTCGGATGGGATATGTATATTCTCTTAGTGTCTTAATCGCATGTCAATGTCAATTTGCTCCTTTAATGTGAAGGGTCTAAATCACCCCAATAAACGTACTCAGATTTTATACTACCTACATAAAGAAAAGGTGGACATAGTTCTCTTTCTAGAGACATACTTCCGCTCTGACGCCTTTCCCACTTGTAATAATAAATATTTCACTACCTGGCTTCACAGCACAAATCCATGCGCAAAATCCAAAGTAGTCTCTATCGCCATTCATAAAAATACAAAGTGTCAAGTTCTTGACTCTAAGATTGATCCCCAGGGCAGGTACATATTTCTCAAGGTTAAATTGGGATTAACCCTTTATACCCTGGCCAATATGTATCTCCCTAATACTTCCCAGGTTTCACAAGGGCTTAGATACCTACGGATGCTCGAATCTTATGCAGAGGGTGAGCTCATCATAGGGGGGGGACTTTAATTTGGTTCTTGACCCTCAGTTGGACTCATCTGGTAAAACTAGTATTCCTCTTTCTACTCTTCGTAAATTGAAACAGAAATTGTCTGCAATGAAGTTATTTGATCTTTGGCGAATCTTACATCCTTGTGAAAAGGATTATACCTTTTACTCACCAGTACATAAAACTCACAGCAAAATTGATTATATTTTTATGACTCAACTTTTACTGGATGCAGATCCCACAATAAATATTAAACCTAAATTTGGTCAGATCGCTCGACAGTTTTTTGTTGCTTAAATTTTGCAGATATGCCTTGCAGGAACAGATACTGGAGACTCAATGACAATTTTTTTGACCCAGTATGTGCTGCTGATATTAAAAAGACCGTTTCTAATTTTATGGAAGATCATAGATCAGATAGCTCGGCCCCATCTATAAAATGGGAAGCATTAAAATGCGTCCTGAGGGGTATTTTTATTTCTCGTGGGACTAGACTTCAAAAAGCGAGAGTGGCAGAACTTACCATCTTACTTCAAAATCTTTCTGATTTAGAAATAAAACATAAAAATACTAATAGCGATGAAGATATAATCGAGTTATCGAACATAAGGAATCAAATAAGGCGTCTTTTTGGAAGTGGTAAAAGATGCCTGAGGTCAAAAGGAGTGTGTTTGAAGAGTCATCCAAAATCGCTTCCTATAATGATAACAAAACAAAATGCAACCCCCTGGATCACCCGTCTAGGGGGTTGCATTTTGTTTTGTTTTTGCTTTTTGTTTGTTTTTAGTTTTATATTTTAACTTTAATTTTAAAAATAAACTACCGGCTTCACTATTGGAAGTTTTCTTTCCTTCCCTTCCTACTCCGGGCTTTTGGAGCCATACCACACATCATAGGAAGCGATTTTGGATGACTCTTCAAACACACTCCTTTTGACCTCAGGCATCTTTTACCACTTCAAGATCTGGTAAGTGGGGTACCTTTGGGGTTCCTAACGGAGGTTATCTGAAGTTGAGTAGTCCACTCATATATATGCGTGTGAAGCATAATAAGAAGGAAAAAAGACTCTCATTGCTTGTGTGGCCCGTGGTGGCCAATAAAATCCGGTAAGTGGGGAAGCAAGTGGATGTAAAGCAACTTGGGAACGGGACCCCCTTTTTTATGGAAGGAGATTTCGTATTCAAATATCACCAAGAAGCCACTCCACTTATAGGACTTTTCATGCTATATGGTCACATTTAGCACAAATATTTTGTGGTCAAGGACATTAAAGGTTGTAAAAAGCGCTATGATTTACTAATGCAGCATTACCATCTCTGGATTTATCCATACACCAGAGAGATTAACACACATATGAGAGAATTTCCTGTCTCTATGGGTTTGGTAGCTGCCGAATGAGCGCGGTATTTTCAAGCATTTACAGTCTATCTAATGTAACTATATTTGGGTTATATTATTATACCAGCTGCTCTCGATATTAATTGATCTATCGTTGACCCCAAGGCGCGGGTAAATCTGTTTTAGATTAAGAGAAATTTGAATATTTCATTGCCTATTGATGAAGTTACTTCTCTAGCCACATCATTTCCCTTCCATCGACAGGAGGTAGCAGTGAAATATTTGGGAGTGATGATTTCTACAGATCTATTACTTATTTTTGACCTACATTTTTTACCTCTCCTGGCACAAACTCAATCCGAGCTCTCATCGTGGACTAAACTTTCTCTATCTTGGTTTGGTAGAATTAATGCCATTAAAATGGACATCTTACCAAAAGTTTTATATTTGTTTCAAACTTTACCTATAAAAATTCCAATTTTTTTTTTTTTAAAGTTAAACAGGTACTTACTACAATTTATTTGGAAGTCTATTAAGCCTAGGATATATCGGAAAATGCTTTGTCGATCAAAGGCACAAGGAGGCGCAGCTCTGCCAGACCTTGAAGGCTATTATAGGGCCGCTATATTTTCAAACATCTTGGATTGGTTTCATAATTTTCCCGATAAACAATGGATTCAAATTGAAACAGAAATTGTCTGCAATTAAGTTATTTGATCTTTGGCGAATCTTACATCCTTGTGAAAAGGATTATACCTTTTAGGCCTCATACACACAGACGTTTTTTGACGCCGGCGTGTTCTGGCATTTTTTGCAGCTCTCCATGTTAGTCAATGGCCCCATAAAAACGTTGGCGTTTTTCAGCTGTAGGTGGCGTCGGCGTTAGTGAGCAGAAACTAGAACCCATGGCCATCGCGTTCTGAGGCTGTAACGTTTTGGCATTTTTTGACGCCGACGCCACAATATGCCAACAAACGCCAACAAATGCCAACAAACGCCACCTATTATTATACCGGCGTTTTTTGACGCCGACGTTTCTAGGTTGAAAAATAGCAGAGGGATGATTTTTTTTAAAAAACGCCTATTGATGCCGACGCTCACTAACGCTCAAAAACGCCAATGCATAACGCCAAAAAACGTCGCCTTTTTTTCCTTGACGTCGGACCCGACGTTTTGTTTATTTTTTTAGATACGCCCGTGTGTATGAGGCCTTACTCACCAGTACATAAAACTCACAGCAAAATTGATTATATTTTTATGACTCAATTTTTACTGGATGCAGGTCCCACAATAAATATTAAACCTAAATTTGGTCAAATCACTCGACAGTTTTTTGTTGCTTAAATTTTGCAGATATGCCTTGCAGGAACAGATACTGGAGACTCAATGACAATTTTTTTGACCCAGTATGTGCTGCTGATATTAAAAAGACCGTTTCTAATTTTATGGAAGATCATAGATCTGATAGCTCGGCCCCATCTATAAAATGGGAAGCATTAAAATGCGTCCTGAGGGGTATTTTTATTTCTCGTGGGACTAGACTTCAAAAAGCGAGAGTGGCAGAACTTACCATCTTACTTCAAAATCTTTCTGATTTAGAAATAAAACATAAAAATACTAATAGCGATGAAGATATAATCGAGTTATCGAACATAAGGAATCAAATAAGGCGTCTTTTGGATCAATACTATTTGCGGGATCGAGACAAGTTCTTAAGAACTTTGTATGAATATAGCAATAAAAGTGGATCACATCTAGCAAGGAGTCTTCATCCAAATACATCTTCACCATCTATCATGAAACTGTCCCCTCCAGGCAAGGACTTGGTATACACAAACTCCGCGATCTCAGAGACGTTCCGGGATTATTACTCTACTTTATACAATATTTCTCAATCTATTCCCGGTCATGCTTCTCCTTCTTTGGAGAAGGAAAAGGCAATAATATCATATATAGATGAAACATCTTTACCAAGTCTTGATTTATCTACAAAATCTTTCTTGGATACTGATTTTACTTAAAATTAAAATCAGTTATCCAATCTGCAAAAAATGGTAGAGCTCCAGGTCCAGATGGATTTTCTAAAACATTCGCCCTAGATTTCACCCCACTCCTTCTGGAGTCATTTAATTCAATTTCGGAGTCCCAATCTTTTCCACAAGAGGCCTTGAAAGCCCATATATCTGTTATACTGAAACTGGGCATGGATGAAACCTATCCAAGTACCTATCGGCCAATCTCATTATTGAATTGTGATCTAAAATTTTACGCAAAAATGATAGCCAATAGGCTCTGCCCGATACTCCCACGCATAATCCATTCAGATCAGACAGGCTTTGTAAGAACTAGAGAAGATTGTGACAATACTATTAAGACTCTCTCTTTAATGTCTATGGCACTGAAGCGTTAGATTCCTGCCTGCCTGCCTGCTATCGATCGATGCTGAAAAGGCATTTGATTGCCTAAATTGGAGATTTTTTATTACATTCACTCCATCAAATCAATCTTGGTAATAACTTGATTAATAAAATAATGGCATTATATACTAATCCATATGCACAAGTAAGATCTAATGGCACTCTTTCATCTCCATGTAAGATTAATAACAGAACCCGTCAGGGTTGCCCCCTATCTCCTTTGTTGTATGTGATAACGATGGAGCATCTAGCAATGGCCATACGTAATAATCCTTCTATACACAGAATTACCATTAATAAAATAGAATATAAAATATCTCTTTATGCAGATGATGTTTTACTTTATATTTCTTCTCCTAGACTGAGTATTCCTTCTATTTTAAAGGAATTCAATAAGTTTGGTCATGTGAGCAATTTTAAAATTAATTTAACTAAATCAGACATATTGAATATTTCATTGCCTATTGATGAAGTTACTTCTCTAGCCACTCATTTCCCTTCCATCGACATGAGGTAGCAGTGAAATATTTGGGAGTGATGATTTCTACATATCTATTACTTATTTTTGACCTACATTTTTTACCCCTCCTGGCACAAACTCAATCCGAGCTCTCATCGTGGACTAAACTTTCTCTATCTTGGTTTGGTAGAATTAATGCCATTAAAATGGACATCTTACCAAAATTTTTATATTTGTTTCAAACTTTACCTATAAAAATTCCAATTTTTTTTTTTTTTAAAGTTAAACAGGTACTTACTACAATTTATTTGGAAGTCTATTAAGCCTAGGATATATCGGAAAATGCTTTGTCGATCAAAGGCACATGGAGGCGCAGCTCTGCCAGACCTTGAAGGCTATTATAGGGCCGCTATATTTTCAAACATCTTGGATTGGTTTCATAATTTTCCCGATAAACAATGGATTCAAATTGAAACAGAGATATCTCCAATACATCCTAAGGCTGCATTCTGGGTCCCTTTCAAAGCCATTGGACAGCGTACCCTTTGGCCAAGGATTACCTATACAGTTTTGGAATGTTGGCATTACTATATAAAGCTGTTCCCAATATCAACCATCCCAAGCCCTCTCACACCACTGCTGGATAATCCTTCCTTCTATATTGGGCTCCACTCACAAGCATTTCTAAGATGGGATAGAATTTTCTGGCCACAAATTAGGCATGTGACTTTAAATAATACATTCATAACATATGCAAACTTTCAAAATATACATAGTAAAAAGAAAGGTCTATGGTTTATTTAATTACAGCTACAAAGTTTTTATGTATCTCTACAACTCAGGACAGATATACATAGGCCACTTACAGAATTTGAGGAATTGTGCCTCTCCTCTGAGCCCCCATCAAATACTATATCTAAGATTAATAAAATATTATATTTAAATTCTCCAGGTTTACCTACTTATATGGTAAAGTGGGGTACTAAATTGAGTTGTTCAATTAAGGAAGAGAACTGGGCCCAAATATTTAATAACACGCATAAATTCTCAAAGGCATGTGATGCCCAGGAACGCAACTTCAAGTTGCTCTCAAGATGGTACCGAATGCAAACGGACCTACATTGCATATTCCCTTCTTATTCAAAACTGTGTTGGTGATGTTATATATCTAAAGGAGATTTTACTCATGT
Source organism: Glandirana rugosa (assembly GCA_018402905.1). Classification (NCBI taxonomy): domain Eukaryota; kingdom Metazoa; phylum Chordata; class Amphibia; order Anura; family Ranidae; genus Glandirana; species Glandirana rugosa. The sequence goes on from BLSH010440386.1 coordinate 1,429,500, forward strand.
ATGGTGGGCATGCCCACCGATCCATAAATTATGGGAACGAAACCAAAATCTTTTTAATCTAGTTACGGGTGAGGGGGTGCTCAACTCTGCAGAGGTTATTATCTCTTTTTCCAAATATAATGCATAAAGTAAGGAAATCTCTTCTAGGATTTTTTATATCAGCAGTTAGGCAGTTAATCCCTAGGTATTGGAAGACTTCTAGGATCCCCTCATTTTCAGAGTGGATTGAGAACCTAAATGGCATTATGCGCATGAAAGAACTGGTAGCAGAAAACAATGACACCATGGAGAAGTTTAAAGGGCTATGGAGGACCTGGTTGGCATTTAGGGGGCCATATGTGACCCTGACCTTTGGTTGGGTCTGATTATGGTGTACAAGTACAAGTAATAATTCAAAACCGTCCGCGAGCTGCGGGGTGACGGGGCAGGAGATGAGAGGACAGAGTTAGAGGGAACTTCACCTAGCTTCCCCTTTCCTTCCCCTCCTTTCCCTTTTTTTTTTTGTTTGCTTTTTGTATTTGTGGAGATGCCATGTGATGTATGTATTTAGTTAAATTTGAAAATTAATAAAAAAAGATACATTGGTAAAGAGTCTGGATCCGCCAGGTGCCTGGACTGACAGCAGTCTCAGCCTCTCAGCGAGCTATTGAGCGACTGAGACGGCCACTCCCCGCCCCTCCACAGCTCAGTGCTCCAGGGAGCAGAGCGGAGGGCTTTATGATTGACAGCCAGCAGGATCTGTGAGAACTCAGACATCGCGGTGTTCGATGCCTCGGTTCTCAGTGTAGAAGTGCTGGGGGACAAATACAGCATTCATCTAGGTAAGTATAACGGGGAATAATCCGGAATCCCATACTTCTCTTTTAAGAATAGTCAAAGTTCATTGAGAGATTGACGTTCCACTTTAATAAATAAGCTGAAATGTGTTTACTAAAATCTTTGAGGTTTTTAAATAAACACTTAAATATCAGGCTACAAATCAGTCTCATTTATAAATACTTTCTAGATGAAAGTGAGATCTGAAGTAGAGAGCCCCCAATCAGATTGAAGTTTTGTGAGCAATCAGACTACATTTTCCATTCTAAAATCATTTTGTTGGGCAGGAAAATTAAAGTAATTAGGAATCAACAGTAATCTGGTTGATTGACACTAACACATGTAATATTTATGTGAATACAAGCAAATCTAATCCTGAAATTTGTAAGTGTGTATAGATTAAGACCCCTTTCACACTGAGGCAGTTTCCAGGTGTTTAAGCGCTGGAAATAGTGCCTGTAAAGCGCCTGAAAACTGCCTCCCATGCCACCCGAGTGTGAAAGCCCGAGTGCTTTCACACCCGGGTGGTGCTCTTGCAGCATGCTAGGAAACCAAGCAGCATCTTTGGGGCGGGTTGGGAGCGCTGTATACAGCACTCCCAAAATGCCCCTGCCCATTGCAATGAATGGGCAGCGCTTCCGAAGCGCCTGAAAAGTGCTTCGGAAGCGCTGCAACACAGGCATTTTTGACCCCTTCTTTGGGGTTAAAAGTGCCCCACTAGTGGCTGAGCCGCAGCCTCAGTGTGACGGTGTCTAAATATCTTTTTTTAACATGTTTTTCAAGAACACGTAACATGCTTTTTGCAGTTTTCTTCGGATTCTAACTGATAGCAGCCTGTTAAATGACTTTTTCCACCTACTGAGTAATGCCACTTTGACCTAAATCTTTGACTTTTTACATTACATTTCAAATATCGATATCAGCAGTAGAAAATGTGTACAGAGAATGGCTAGCATGAAATAGCTGTTGTACAACTGATCTTTAAGTAATAAATGGAAAAAATAGCAATTTCTATTAGGTTAGCTAAGCACTTTGCTAGAATTTTAGCAAACTTTATTGCAGACCACTACCTGATTTTAATTTGTTGACACTGAGAAAAGCAGAGTCAGGGTACTTACTGAATGTGGAATTTATTATGAAATATTGCTTTTTTCTGGCATTCCTTGAAACATGGTGGGGGTGGCTGTGGTTTAATCTCACAGTGAGAGCAGTGATCCATTTACAAGAGAAGACAGATGAGAATTCTGGAAACCTCTCTTTAAACTGTTGCCATAGCTGCAAATAAAAAGCAGTTTAGGCAATTTTAGAAAAACATTGCTGGCTGCAAATCAAAATGTAAAGGTAACTTTTACTAAAGCTTATTAATAAATGCTGATAAACATTGCTTACATATTTTTATCTTTTATAAAGAACTGTAATTGTTTTGTTCATTTTTAATTGTTTTATTATTTGCCAGTTCATAAACTTTTATGTATTTCTTGTATAAAAACTTTATTTTCCAGATACATATTTTATATTGTGTTCTCAGTATACTAGGTTGCTAATAAGACAGACCAGTAGTTATTGCTCACTTTCTGACTGTGCCTGTTTAAAGCCTGTCTAAAGCAAAGTTTCTCAACTGGGGTCTGCATAACCTTAGGGCTCCATCGCAAATCAACATTGTGGCGGATGTATATCTACCCAATGTTGTTTTCAATGCGCACCAACAGTGAGTATTGTCAGCGTGCATTGATACTCAATACCTCCCCTGTAGTTCTGGCTCCTATGAACCCAGAGGGTGGTACCAGGAGAAGTGGAGAAAGCAGGAACACATTGCTGAAGCAGGAGATGAGATGCTGTGTATGGCAGCACTGAATGCAGACTGCAGAGAGCAGAAGCACATGGCATGGTTGAAGCAGGAGGTGACATTCCATGTATGATAGTGCAGAATGCAGACTGCGGAGATGGAGAGCAGACAGCAGGAGCATGTGGCTGAATGTAGCAGGAGGTGACATCCTGTGTATGACAGTGCTGAATGCAGACTGCAGAGAGTAGTAGCACATGGCTGTATCACACCAATTGTAGCAAGAGGTGAGATGATAATAGCCTTACGTTATGCCAAAATATAAAGCTATTATGATCTCACCTCCTTCAACATTCAGTCTGATCCAGCCACATGCTCTTGCTCTCTCCTTCCCCTCTCCGCAGTCTGCATTCAGTGCTGCCATACACAGGATATCACCTCCTTCTTCAGCCACATGCCCCCATTGTCTGTTCCCTCTCTCCCCAGTCTGCATTCAGCGCTACTATACACAGCATCTCAACCTCCTGCTCCTGTGCTGTCCACTCCTCCCAGTGCCAACCTTTCACAAGAGCCACTACTACAGAGGAGACATTGGGTATCAAACCCCTGTGGACTTCTCATGGAACCCTAGGGTTCCACTAAACCCTGCTTCACTAAACTCTGATTTTATGTTTTTTGTACAATAATTGTTGTTATATCTACATCTCACTGAGCAGACCAATGTTCTGCGAGCTGTAGATCTGAACATTTTTTTTAGGGGTTCCCTGAGATTTCAAAATTTTGCAATGGGTTCTTCCAAGGTAAAAAGTTTAAGAATCCGTGCTCTGAAGGGACTGTACAGGACTCAATGAGCTGTGTGTCTGTGCTGAATAGCCAGGCGATGGCTTTCCCATCTTTACTGGATGTCATATGATGGATGTCCTGTCAGGAAGCGCCACTTGCGGGGCCATGCAGCAGCGCGATCTGTCACTGGCTGTGTCCCTGGGACACAGTCAATCACTGATCAGTGTACCAGCTCACTGCCGGTACCATGTGACTGCCTTGGCCAATCACAGCAGGTCACATGATAGTTGTACACAATGGATGGCTTCCTTTCATGTCATCCATTGTGTACAATTGTGTTGCTAGTTTTGATTGGTCAATTTTATCACATGGTACAGACAGGGCCAATCACAGCCTATCTGTACCATGTGATTAGCTTTGATCAATCACAGCTACTCCCACCCAGACAGCTAGGAAGGGGGGATTCCGTCCAAGTACACATCATAAATGTAGAGAAAAAAAGAGTAATATATAGAGTAATATTGCTAAAAGCTGGTTTATTATATTAAAAAATGCACTTATAGCTCATTAGACAGTCTGCGCATAAAAAAGCATCAAGCCGGCTGGCTCAGTGTATGTGTCTCCAAAGGCAGTGATGTCAGCGCGTTCTCCTGACGTAAGTTTCGTCACAAAATGGACATCGTCATGGGGATTCATTAAGTAAAATGCTTGCTTATAGCAATATTTTTTCTTCATTTTCCAAAACCTCATGACAAAAAATTACAACTTCAAAAAACCCACCATGCCTCTTACTAAATACCTTGGACTGTCTGCTTTCCACAAAAGGGTAATTTAGGGGGTATTTGTACTGTCCTGGCATTTTAGGCGGCTCTAGATTTGTGAGGCCTTAGGTAAAACCTAGACATGAGGCCCTACTCACGCCCATAATGGGAAAAATAATTTAAGCGATAAAAAAATTAACTTTATAAATGGCATATATTAAGAGCTTTAAAGTGCTGGTGTCAGTACTCTCTATCTCGCTGCTGGTGTCAGTGTCAAATTAGGCGGTTGCGAGGTCTCTGTGAGTGCGAGGCCTTAGGCGACCGCCTAATTTGCCTAATTAGAGAGCCGCCTCTGTTAGGGCCTCATGAAATGAAATAGGCTGTCAGTACATTAGGATTGCTCAATTTTCAGATATATACCATTGTTTGTGGGCACTATAACTTTACTACAGACTAAATAATATACACTGATTTCGGCTATTTTCTCCAATGCAATGTAGCTGAATACATTTTGGGCTAAATTTATGAAGAACAATTATTGATTTGCAAAATTTTATAACAGATACGAAGAAAAACAAGTTTTTTCCTAAATTTTCAAAAACTGTAAAAATGTAGTTTGGGTACAGTGTTGCATGACCGCGCAATTGTCATTTAAAGTGCGACAGCGCTGACAGTTGTCCTGGGCAGGAAGGGGGTAAAAGTGTCTGGTATTGAATTGGTTAATGTATATCTAGCTCCTGATACAGTTATGATGTATCTTAGAAGCCATCGCATACTTGTACTCCTTGGATTCATTCTAACTATTGAACTTCATCCCAAGTAAAGTCACTGCTATAAAATTAGTATACAATCCAGCTTCCATCCAAGAGGCACATTTAAAAAAAATGTATTAAGTTCATATGATTAGCTTCAGATTTTTTCTCTCCCGCTGTTACCGCAATTTAGCCACACCTACCATGGGTGCCCTAGGCCTTTCACACACCTACAGTCAGGTCCATAAATATTGGGACATCAACACAGTTCTAATCTTTTTGGCTCTATACACCGCCACAATGGATTTGAAATGAAACAAACAAAATGTGCTTTAACTGCAGACTTTCAGCTTTAATTTGAAGGTATTTACATCCAAATCAGGTGAACGGTGTAGGAATTACAACAGTTTGTATATGTGCCTCCAACTTTTTAAGGGACCAAAAAAGGTCCAGAGTTCATTTCAAGTTTGCTATTTGCTTTTGGAATCTGTTGCTGTCAACTCTCAATATGAGATCCAAAAAGCTGTCACTATCAGTGAACCAAGCCATCTTAGGCTGAAAAAACAAAACAAACCCATCAGAGAGATAGCAAAAACATTAGGTGTGGCCAAATCAGCTGTTTGGAACATCCTTAAAAAGAAAGAACGCACCAGTGAGCTCAGCAACACCAAAAGACTTGGGAAACATAAGTGAGACCACTTCAGAAGAGAACTAACAACTGAAACTGTGTGTATGTGGATGGAGGACCTCTCACAAGAACTAGACCGGTTGACAACACTTCCCACAAAAGAGTGGTCCTTTCCTTAAGAAGCCAGGTGGTGTCAACAAAAGCCATCGGAAGGACCAGAAAACCACAACGACTCGAGTGACCACGCAAGAAAGAAAAATTCCTACAAGGTTTGTCGACTAAACCGGTGTGGATTACAAAAACGATAGAGAGACTACCC
>BLSH010440386.1:1451761-1463804 GCA_018402905.1 Glandirana rugosa
CCTTTCATCTGTGGGGTTCCTTAAACGACTCTGACAAAAAAATAAAATATTCAATGGGCTCAACATGCCTCTCAGCAAATTCCTTGGGGTGTCTACTTTCCAGAATGGGGTCATTTGGGGGGGTTGTACTGCCCCTCCATTTTAACACCTCAAGAAATGAGATAGGCAGTCATAAAATAAAAGCTGCGGAAATTCCAGAAAATGTACCCTAGTTTGTAGACGCTATAACTTTTGCGCAAAGCAATAAATATACGCGATTTTGCTTTTTTTTTTACCTGAGACATGTGGCTGAATGCATTTTGGCAAAAATTTATGACTAAAATTTAGTTTATTGTATTTTTGTAATAACATAAAGTTGAAAATATCATTTTTTTTCAAAATTTCCGTCATATTTTTGTTTATATCGCAAAAATTAAAAAGCGCAGTGGTGAACAAATACCACCAAAAAAAAGCTCTATTTGTGGGAAAAAAAGGACGCAAATTTCGTTTGGCTACTGCATTGCATGAACGCGCAATTACCATTTGAAGCGTCGAAGTGCCAAATTGCAAAAAGGGCTCCGGTCCTAAAGCTGGAAATCCTTCCGGGGCTGAAGTGGTTAATTAACATGAAATAACTAAATGTCCCCCCCAGAAATACGGGGTGACCAACCACACAAAGTACCAGTGACGTATAAAATAAGGGTGGGAAGAACGGGAAGCCCTTTTGCTAGTCTTGGCCAACTGCGCAATAAAGAAGGCACTCATCCCTATTTATAGGGGTCCCCAAATATTCTAGAAGCTTCCACTACTTCCTATTGGTCAATTTAAATCACTTCGGAATTCTTAAAGAGACAGTAACCTATTAATTCCCCATATGTACAGTATCTCACAAAAGTAAGTACACCCCTCACATTTTTGCAAATATTTTATTATATCTTTTCATGTGACAACACTAAAGAAATTACACTTTGCTACAATGTAAAGTAGTGAGTGTACAGCTTGTATAACATTGTACATTTTCTGTCCCCTCAAAATAACTCAACACACAGCCTTTAATGTCTAAACTGCTGGCAACAAAAGTGAGTACACCCCTAAGTGAACATGTCCAAATTGGGTCCAAAGTGTCAATATTTTGTGTGGCCACTATTATTTTCAACCACTGCCTTAACCCTCTTGGGCATGGAGGTCACCAGAGCTTCACAGGTTGCCACTGTTGTCCTCTTCCACTCCTCCATGATGATATCACGGAGCTGATGGATGTTAGAGACCTTGCCCTCCTCCTACTCCCATTTGAGGATGCCCCACAGATGCTCAGTGGGGTTTAGGTCTGGAGACATGCTTGGCCAGTCCATCACCTTTACCCTCAGCTTCTTTAGCAAGGCAGTCATTGTCTTGGAGGTGTGTTTGGGGTCATTATCATGATGGATACCCTGTGGCCCAGTCTCCAAAGCGAGGGGATCATGCTCTGCTTCAGTATGTCACAGTACATGTTGGCATTCATGGTTCTCTCAATGAACTATAGCTCCCCAGTGCCGGCAGCACCAGACCATGACACTCCCACCAGCATGCTTGACTGTAGGCAAGACACACTTGTCTTTGCACTCCTCACCTGGTTGCTGCCACACACGCTTGACACCATCTGAACCAAATAAGTTTATCTTGGTCTCATGAGACCACAGGACATGGTTCCAGTAATCCATGTCCTTAGTTTGCTTGTCTTTAGAAAACTGTTTGCGGACTTTCTTGTCCATCATCTTTAGAAGAGGCTTCCTTCTGGGATGACAGCCATGCAGACCAATTTGATGCAGTATGCAGTGTATGGTCTGAGCACTGACAGACTGACCCCCCCACCCTTTTTCTTTTTCTTTCAAATAGTTTATTGAAATAAAATGGGTACAGGGAAATAAATGTACAGAAATTCACAATAGTGCTAGATAGATCTGGAATATGACAGGTCTAAGGATTAGGACAACAAGGTCACAAATAGTATGATAGTGTACAGTAACTAGACACATTAGAAGCTCAAATTTAGATAGTTAAAGGACATCAGGAAGCAACAAAGGTGTAAAATCCTCCAAAAGAACATCTCCTAGTCCAGATGCCCCACTGGGAACAATCTGCACCTGGACCAGGGATAACTTGAAAAGCAAAGTCATATTCTAACATTCGGGTTAGTGGGATGTCCTAACATAGGCAGCTCAAGGTAACCGTGTCGTTAACTGCATATTGGTAGCTGCTAGATGAGATAAAAAATAAGATAAAAAAATAAAACTATAAATAATAAAAAAAAAGAGGGGGGGAAGAGGGGGAGAGGGGGGGGAGAGAGTTGGGAGTGAGTCTTAGCCTATATTTAGGCCAGACTCTACCCCTTGGATTGAACTTATAAAGGTAAAGTGATGTGTAGACCTGGATTGTCTAGTGGGGTAGCTGTGGCTATCTAGACTCAAGTGGTAACTTGAATAGGGAGACCCCCCCACCCTTTTAATCTCACAGCAATGCTGGCAGCACTCATACGTCTATTTTCCAAAGACAACGACTGGATATGACGCTGAGCATGTGCACTCAACTTCTTTGGTCGACCATGGCGAGGCGCTGTTCTGAGTGGAACCTGTCCAGTTAAACCTCTTTATGGTTTTGGCCACCATGCTGCAGCTCAGTTTCAGGGTCTTGGCAATCTTCTTATAGCCTAGGCCATCTTTATGTATAGCAACAATTCTTTTTTCGGATCCTCAGAGAGTTCTTTGCCATGAGGTGCCATGTTGAACTTCCAGTGACCAGTATGAGAGAGTGAGAGCGATAACACCAAATTTAACACACCTGCTCCTCATTCACACCTGAGACCTTGTAACACTAATGAGTCACGTGGCATCGGGGAGGGAAAATGGCTAATTGGGCACAAATTGGCACTCTTTTACTTAGGGGTGTACTCACTTTTGTTGGTAGCGGTTTAAACATTAAAGGCTGTGTATTGAGTTATTTTGAGGGGACAGCAAATTTGCACTGTTAAACAAGCTGTACACTCACTTCTTTAAATTGTAGCAAAGTGTAATTTCTTCAGTATTGTCACATTAAAAGATAAAATAAAATATTTACAAAAATGTGAGGGGTGTACTCACTTTTGTGAGATACTGTAAAACTATACCAGAATTATATATAAATACATGTGTATCATAAAATAAAGAGGGGGGGGGGGGCTACCGCAAGCCCATGAAGGCGGGACCAAATATTTGTCCCCTCCTTTTACATTCTTTACAGACAGGCTCATACTACAGGTTATTCTACTTTAACAGAAGAAGGGATTATTCCATGGAGTGAGAGCTGTTATATGTTGTTTTTTGTAACATACTCTTCAGATATATCCCTTGAGAAATAGAACAATGCAGATCTCCTCTAAGAATGTGCTATAATAGATTTCTTTTTGTTATTTGTATAGTTGTTTTTTTTAAATGAAAGGTCAAAAGCGTATGTAATCACTATAAGTGGAGACATTTTCCTTTTCATTTCTTCCTAGAAACTTTTTGACCATGGGTCCCAGGCAATTTTTTTTCAAGTGTACTGCAGAATAAAACAAACAAAGATTTTAGATGTGGAATGTAACTCAGACATTAATATGTAACCCCTTCAACTGTTATTACACAACAGATGGAAGTGGTGGTAATTCAAGGAATGGAAAAAGTCACGCTCTTCATTAAATTTTTTTTTTTTAAATGTGAAACATCTCCAATAGGAATTCATTTTATTTGTCCATGGTGTTCATTTATATTGTCCTTAGTTGTTGTTCGATATTACAGCAGTGTAGATGTTACATGTCCAAAAAAAAAAACTACTACGGGGGAGCTCTGTTCTGCTTCATCAACACACCACGACTTGTCACCAGTTAATCGCGCCAATTATAAAGCCGTGGTCATTGTAGATCAACCCATAAGCTCAACTTGCTGAGAACTAAAAACCAATTAAACTAATTGCTTTCAGGGGAATAATTATACAGTGACTGCAGAATGCTTTGTCAGGGATTATAATGTTTACTGAGTATTCTAAAACCACTGTAAGGAACTAATATTAATCATTACAATAAATATGGAACACTATTACCTTAGGAAACTTATACAGTTTATTATACTCAGGGGATTTATTTTACACATCCCTACTCGTGTAGTATTCATGAACTGCAAAACAAAATATTGGGCTGATGTATGAACTGATCTTCATACCAATAGAAAACAGAAATGACAGGTCCTTCATATCATCCATATGCTTGCCATGGCAGTGCAGTGCTATATTGGTGACATTGCTCTAAAAATTGGCTGTTTTTTGTAACAGTCAATCCATGCCATGGCTACTCAGCGCATACCATTCAAATTTTAAAATGTACTAGCCAGGATAACTTCACTGTAATAGCCATCAGCCAGCTGCTGTAGGGCAGCAGCACAGGGACAATGATGCATGAATGATGTAGTTCCAAAACACTTTTTTAGTTCTTTGTGCATACAGTTTATCTGATGAAGGAGACGGGGCCTCGGAAATGTATTGTGGCCCACCCCCTCCCTAGTTTGTGTGTTGGCTCTTGCTTCTCTTGAGATGCTGCCGACATTAGACTCCTGTGCGGCGGGTCTGAGCGTGGATACTGCATTTTTCCATTCCACCTTGACAGCTGCTTGTCCTGAGGACAATCCACAACCGCTCTGTATGCTGTTTGCAAGACACCTTGATGCACAGCCATGGTCAAAAGTTTTGAGAATGACACAAATATTAATTTTCACAAAGTCTACTGCCTCCGTTTTTATTATGGCAATTTGCATATACTCTAGAATGTTATGAAGAGGGATCAGATGAATTACAATTAATTGCAAAGTCCCTCTTTGGCATGGAAATGAACTCAATCCCATAAAAAAAAAAAAAAAATTCCATTGCATTTGTGAAGAAGGCTTCAGGATCCCCCAGAAAGTCCTGCAAGCTCCAGGACCATCTCCTACAGTTGATTCAGCTGCGGGATCAGGGGACCACCAGTGCAGAGCTTACTCAGGAATGGCAGTAGGCAAGTGTGAGTTTGGAGGATGGCCTGGTGTCAAAAAGGGCAGCAAAGAAGCCACATCTCTCTAGGAAAAACATCAGGGACAGACTAATATTTTGCAAAATGTACAGGGATTGGATTGCTGAGGACTGGGGTAAAGTAATTTTCTCTGATGAATCCCCTTTCTGATTGTTTGGGGCATCCAGAAAAAAACTTGTCCTGAGAAGAAAAGGTGAGAGCTACCATCAGTCCTGTGTCATGCCAATGGTAAAGCATCCTGAGACCATTCATGTGTGGGGTTGCTTCATAGCCAAGGGAGTGGGCTCACTTCCAATTTTGCCCAAGAACACAGCCATGAAACAAGAATGGTACAAAAACATCCCCCAAGAGCAACTTCTCCCAACCATCCAAAAACAGTTGCCGGTGACTGTGTGTGCTGCCCCAAACCACCTATGGATTGTCTATCTGCTGATCCCTGTTTCAACATACAGTGGAACCTTGGATTACGAGCATAATCTTTTCCAGGAGAGTGCTTGTAATCCAAAGCACTTGTATATCAAAGCATGTTTCCCCATAGGAAACAATGGAAACTCAGTAAATTCGTTCCACAGTCACTGCTTGTGTATGCAGTACTGTATGTGACCAGAGGTCCGGGGGAGCTGGTGAGGCTTGGAGACTGTCAGAAACATTCGGAAATGCTCGGGAACTATATACACTTTTGGTATTTTTGAGTATTTTTAAATGCTTCCGGGCGTCTCCGAGGCGCACCTCTGGCCACATGCGGTATTGCATGCACAGAGGCTTAATTCTGCTCGTTATGCAAGACAGCACTCGCAAACCGAGCCAGGATTTGAGGAAAAAACTGCTCGTATTGCAAAACGCTCGTTAACCGCATTTTTTCATCTTTCAGAATTATTAAATTCTCTGCCCTTGTTGTTTTAACTTTGGATAGTAAAACATATTTTTTTTGCCAGTAAATACCTTAATTTAGTAAAGCGCTGCGCAAACTTTTGATATAAAATCTGTATAATAATAATAATAATAATATGGAACTAGGACTGGAGGCTTTGTCCGACCTAAAGCTATATTAAGTAGAGTTAGATTTGGTCAGTACTTAAAGCAGTGCAAAATAATATGAATAGAAGGGTGGACTATAATTAATTAGATAACAACAGCTAAAAGAAAGAAAGTCAAATTATATTAAAACACATATTAACCAAGGATACGGGTAAGATATAAGTACTAGTATGAAGACGTGCAATAAAACATTTGGGTTATATAAAGATATTGAACACTAGAGTCACAATATGAAAATGAAACACATAAATATCAAAAACCATGAACACAGCTAATAGCTAGAGGAATAGATTAATGAGTATAAGAGGTTTCATTTGATAGACTAAATTCTATTTCCTATGTATGTTATTTATTATTAATATAATAACAGCATGCTAGACCACCGAAGTCATAAATAAGTAAGACTGTTTGAATAGCTGATGGGTTCTCTAGCAGGCTGATTCTTTGGAAGAGCAATAATATTCCCAGCTGCGGGGCAGGTGGTAAACTGTGGGTTAGCTGACTTTAAAAGTCAATGTAAGAAATCTGTATGATCCATTAACATAGATAGAATTGGCATGGAGTGGCTGAAATTTAGTGTGTGAGCCCTATGTTTTACTTAAACTGAATACATATTGCATTTTATTTCTCCACAATTTTGAATACTGCCACTAACAGCTTTTAATGAATTTAACCCTCAGTGCATATAATATGCTCTCAGTACAAATTAATATATCCTCAAAAAGCCAAATAAACCTGTTAAAGGGCAGATAAAATATACTGGTTAGCAAATAGAGGGAAAGTTCCAATATGTGCCATATTTCTCAACAATAAAAAAGTCCCAGAAATACAGCTGTGTAATAAATACATACTTCTCAGCTTTCTGAAATGAAGAGGAGGGACTTTTTTTCTCCAAAAATGTAGGCAAAGGCCAAATCCTTGCCACATGCAAAGACGATTCCTTTCTTTGGAATGTTAAACTGCCTTCAATATTGGACTTGGATGCTTCAATGGCTCAGTTAAATCTGAACAAACAATAATGCTAGGTACTGGGAGTTTTTTTTCATTCAACCCAGCGGGCTGAAAAAAAAAAAAAACTGAGAGGTTGCCATACTAACTAAGCTAACTAACTAACTAGCTAACTTGTGTTGTGACAGGGGGATTGCCCACCTCCCTGCCAGAACACACTAATCAGCGCTCACAGCCATTGGCTGCAAGCACTGATCGGATGCTGGTTTTCCATCATGCCTGTTCAATAAAAGCTGGTAATTAGACAGTCTTCTGTTTGACAGGCTGTTGTACACATGGGCCGAATGTCACCCGGTTTCTGTTGAACTGACCGATACAATATTTGGCCCATGTGTACCAGCCTTAAAGCGTTTGTTACCCCAACACTTCATATTCCTGATATGTGCCTGCTGTACCATGTACTTGTATGATAAAGTATCCTGTTCTCTTTGTATTAGTTCCTGTGAAATCCATGGTGTCCCTGCTAATCCCCTTGCTTTCACTATTAAAAACTGACCACACTTAGCAGGAGAGCACACTGTGGTCAGTTCTCTAGCTATTCTGGGAACTCAGTGTGCTCTCCTCCAATAATCAGACTTGTCCTGACACGCCCCCCGTTGCACAGCCATTCACTGGCAAGGTCAGTGGTCTACTGTTTCTCTTCCCCCAGCTCTTATGCAGCTGAGAAAAGAGGGAATGTGATCATTTATAAAAAAAGGGGAAAATGTATTCATAATTTTTTTACATCTATACAAAAATGTTTTGCCTTTCATTTCTATTTTAAACACAATGGGTTGTTTTACAAGATTTCAATTTTGGTGGCCCACCAGGCCACTTTATCTATGGCAACAAACTTCTGCCCATATGGTTAAAACCTTTTGTATGCTTGAGGTATTGAGGTGGACTACTGATTGGTCCAAGAGGAAAGGAACACCCCCAAAGTTTGTCCTGAATATTTAAATGTCGATGAAAAAAAAAAAAAAGCCTCTTGAATATAATACACAGTACCTCACAAAAGTGAGTACACCCCTCACATTTTTGCAAATATTGTATTATATCTTTTCATGTGATAACGCTGAAGAAATGACACTTTGCTACAATGTAAAGTAGTGAGTGTACAGCTTGTATAACTGTGTAAATTTGCTGTCCCCTCAAAATAACTCAACACACAGCCATTAATGTCTAAACCACTGGCAACAAAAGTGAGTACACCCCTAAAAAATGTCCAAATTGGGCCCAAAGTTCAATATTTTGTGTGACCACCATTATTTTCCAGCTCCACCAGAGCTTCACAGGTTGCCACTGGAGTCCTCCACTCCTCCATGATGACACCACAGAGCTGGTAGATGTTAGAGACCTTGCGCTCCTCCACCTTCCATTTAAGGATGCCCCACAAATGCTCAATAGCGTTTAGGTCTGGAGACATGCTTGGCCAGTCCATCACCTTTACCCTCAGCCTCTTTAGCAAGGCAGTGGTCCTCTTGGAGTTTGGGGTCATTATCATGTTTGAATATTGCCTTGTGGCCCGGTTTCCGAAGGTAGGGGATCATGATCTGCTTCAGTATGTCACAGTACATGTTGACATTTATGGTTCCCTCAATGAACTGTAGCTCCCCAGTGCCGGCAGCACTCATGCATAGAGTTGAGCAAACACGAACTGTAAAGTTCGGGTCCGCACCGAACTTTGGGGTGTCCGGGACCCAGACCCGAACATTTCAAAAAACGTTCGGGTTCTGGTAGTTGATCACGCATGTTGAATAGCTGCAGGGCAGCCAATCAACAAGCGTTTCACTGGTTTGCCCTTAGAAGCAATCACAACCATGCCTACTAATGGCATGGCTGTGAATGGCCAGTGCATCATGTGACCCAGCCTCTTTATAAGCTGGAGTCACTTAGTGCTGTAGTCACATGCTCTCTGAGACTCTGACTAGTGTAGGGAGAGGAAGCTGCCGGCGTTGTAAAGGACAGATGGCAGATATTTTATCATCTCATCCTGCATTACTGGATGATCTGATTCTGGACTAATTAGAGATTACTACTACTGCTGCTCTGAGGGACAGATTGCAGATCTCACCCTGCATTACACAACAGGCTAGTGTAGGGAGAGGATGCTGCCGGCGCTGTGAGGGACAGATTGCAGATATAATAACATCTCATTCTGCATTACAGAACGATCTGATTCTGGACTAATTAGAGATTTCTCATACGGCTGCTTTGAGTGACAGATTGCAGATCTCAGCCTGCATTACAGAACAATCTGACTGCACTAGGTAGAGGGACAGATTGTTGTTCTAAAATTATCTCCTAGTTCTATAGGGTCAGGTTCCAGCTGTTGCTTAGAGGGACAGATTATTGTTCAAAAATCATCGCCTACTCCTATAGGGCCAGGTTCCAGCTGTTGCTGTAAGTGACAGATTATTGTTCAAAAATCATTGCCTACTCCTATAGGGCCAGATTCCAGCTGTTGCTGTAAGGGACAGATTATTGTTCAAAAATCATCTCCTAGTTCTAAAGGGAGAGGTTCCAGCTGTTGCTGTGACAGGTTATTGTTCAAAAATCATTGCCTACTCCTATAGGGCAAGGTTCCAGCTGTTGCTGTAAGTGACAGATTATTGTTCAAAAATCTTTGCCTATTCCTATAGGGCCAGGTTCCAGCTGTTGCTGTATGGGACAGATTATTGTTCAAAAGTCATCTCCTAGTTCTAAAGGGAGAGGTTCCAGCTGTTGCTGTGAGTGACAGATTATTGTTCAAAAATCATTGCCTACTCCTATAGGGCCAGGTTCCAGCTGTTGCTGTAAGGGACAGATTATTGTTCAAAAAGCATTGCCTACTCCTATAGGGCCAGGTTCCAGCTGTTGCTGAAAGGGATAGATTATTGTTCAAAACGAATCTCCTAGTTCTAAAAGGGAGAGGTTCCAGCTGTTGCTGTAAGTGACAGATTATTGTTCAAAAATCATTGCTTACTCCTATAGGGCCAGGTTCCAGCTGTTTCTGTAAGGGACAGCTTATTGTTCAAAAATAATTGCCTACTCCTATAGGACCAGGTTCCAGCTGTTGCTGTAAGGGGAAGATTATTGTTCAAAAATCATCTCCTAGTTCTAAAGGGAGAGGTTCCAGCTGTTGCTGTAAGTGACAGATTATTGTTCAAAAATCATTGCCTACTCCTATAGGGCCAGGTTCCAGCTGTTGCTGTAAGTGATAGATTATTGTTCAAAAATCATTGCCTACTCCTATAGGGCCAGGTTCCAACTGTTGCTGTGACAGATTATTGTTCAAAAATCATTGCCTACTCCTATAGGGCCAGTTTCCAGCTGTTGCTGTAAGTGACAAATTATTGTTCAAAAATCATTGCCTACTCCTACAGGGCAAGGTTCCAGCTGTTGCTGTAAGTGACAGATTATTGTTAAAAAAATAATCTCCTAGTTCTAAAGGGAGAGGTTCCAGCTGTTGCTGTAAGTGACGGATTATTGTTCAAAAATCATTGCCTACTCCTATAGGGCCAGGTTCCAGCTGTTGCTGTAAGTGACAGATTATTGTTCAAAAATCATTGACTACTCCTATAGGGCCAGGTTCCAGCTGTCTCTGTAAGGGACAGATTATTGTTCAAAAATCATCTCCTAGTTCTAAAGGGAGAAGTTCCAGCTGTTGCTGTAAGTGACAGATTATTGTTCAAAAATCATTGCCTACTCCTATAGGGCCAGGTTCCAGCTGTTGGTGTAAGTGACAGATTATTGTTCAAAAATCATTGCCTACTCCTATAGGGCCAGGTTCCAGCTATTGCTGTAAGTGACAGAGTATTGTTCAAAAATAATTGCCTACTCCTATAGGGCCAGTTTCCAGCTGTAGTTTAAGGGACAGATTATTGTTCAAAAATCATCTCCTAGTTGTAAAGGGAGAGGTTCCAGCTGTTGCTGTAAGTGACAGATTATTGTTCAAAAATCATTGCCTACTCATATAGGGCCAGGTTCCAGCTGTTGCTGTAAGGAACAGATTATTGTTCAAAAATCATCTCCTAGTTCTAAAGGGAGAGGTTCCAGCTGTTGCTGTAAGTGACAGATTATTGTTCAAAAATAATTGCCTACTCCTATAGGGCCAGGTTCCAGTTGTTGCTGTAAGTGACAGATTATTGTTCAAAAATCATTGCCTACTCCTATAGGGCCAGTTTCCAGCTGTCTCTGTAAGGGACAGATTATTGTTCAAAAATCATATCCTAGTTCTAAAGGGAGAAGTTCCAGCTGTTGCTGTAAGTGACAGATTATTGTTCAAAAATCATTGCCTACTCCTATAGGGCCAGGTTCCGTCTGTTGCTGTAAGTGACAGATTATTGTTCAAAAATCATTGCCTACTCCTATAGGGCCAGGTTCCAGCTGTTGCTTAAGGGACAGATTATTGCTCAAAAATAATCTCCTAGTTCTAAAGGGAGAGGTTGCAGCTGTTGCTGTAAGTGACAGATTATTGTTAAAAAATCATCTCCTATTTCTAAAGGGAGAGGTTCCAGCTGTTGCTGTAAGTCACAGATTATTGTTAAAAAAATCATTGCCTGGCGGCGTGACCAGACGTGAGCGGCGGCGGACGCTTTTCTCGAGAGCTCCGTGCAAATCCTGAGCTAATCCTGATCAATCCTTGTCTCCTGGGGACTGGTGAGGCTTCATCCTTTGGGGTTCCCTTGTTCTCACAGGCGGCCGGCGGGCGTTTAGCTCCGGCGCCGAAGTCCCCGGACTCATCCGGCGCTAAGTTTTTCAGGCAGGCCTGACGTTTATTGGGGGGTCTGTCCTCGTCGTCCCACTCTTGTTCCCTTGGGGTTTCCTACTTCGGAGTGGTCAGGGGTCCTCTGTTCCTAACTAGTCCTAATCGAGTCCTAAACGTGCCTCGAGAGCTCTTTTCGCAGGCGGCGGCGAGTGCAGACCAGTGCGGCGGTCCGTTACTAAAAAAATTGTTATTAGACACTGAATGTCGTTGTCGACCTTGGAGAGGGAAATCTTTATCCT
>BLSH010440386.1:1467177-1480197 GCA_018402905.1 Glandirana rugosa
AAAAAGGAGTATAAACGCTATTTTTTTTAGCGTTAGCCGCAAATAACTAACCAAACGCGTTTTCACCAGCTCACAGCCTTCCTTTACGTGAAGGCTGTGACCACTTCCCTTCCCCAGATAGGCAGTCCCCCACAGTTAGAACACGCCCAGTGAACACAGTTAACCCTTAGAGCGCCCCCTGCAGGTTAACCCCTTCACTGCCAATGGCATTTACACAGTAATCAGTGCATTTTTATAGCACTGATCGCTGTATAAATGCCAATGGTCCCAAAAAAGTGTCAAAATGGTCCGACATGTGCGCTGAAATATCGCAGTACCGCAAAAAATCGCAGATCGCCGCCATTATTAGTAAAAAATAAAAAAAATGAAAAACCCCAAAAATGAATTCTCATCATCCGTAAACGCGACCACTTTTGCGCAAACCAATCAATAAACGCCGATTGCGATTTTTTTTATCGCAAATATGAGGAAAAATATAAATCGGCCAAAAACGGTGAAAAAAATTGTTTTTTTATATTTTTTTTTTGGATTTGTATTTTAGGAAAAAGTAAGAAATTTGGGTTTTTTTTGCAAAATTGTCGCTCTTCTTTTGTTTATAGCGGCGATCAGAAATGACGCAGCGGTGATCAAATACCACCAAAAAAAAGCTCTATTTGTGGGAAAAAAAGGACGCAAATTTCGTTTGGGTACAACGCCGCACGACCGCGCAATTGTCAGTTAAAGCGACGCAGCGCCGAATCGCAAAAAGGGCTCCGGTCCTAAAGCTGGAAATCCTTCCGGGGCTGAAGTGGTTAAGGGACATATTATTGTTCAAAAATAATCTCCTAGTTCTAAAGGGAGAGGTTCCAGCTGTTGCTGTAAGTGACAGATTATTGTTAAAAATAATCTCCTAGTTCTAAAGGCAGAGGTTCCAGCTGTTGCTGTAAGTGACAGATTATTGTTCAAAAATCATTGCCTACTCCTATAGGGCCAGGTTCCAGCTGTTGCTGTAAGTGACAGATTATTGTTCAAAAATCATTGCCTACTCCTATAGGGCCAGGTTCCAGCCGTTGCTGTAAGTGACAAATTATTGTTCAAAAATCATTGCCTACTCCTATAGGGCCAGGTACCAGCTGTTGCTGTAAGTGACAGATTATTGTTCAAAAATCATCTCCTAGTTCTAAAGGGAGAGCTTCCAGCTGTTCCTGTAAGTGACAGATTATTAATCAAAAATCATTGCCTACTCCTATATGGCCAGGTTCCAGCTGTTGCTTAAGGGACAGATTATTGTTCAAAAATCATCTCCTAGTTCTAAAGGGAGAGTTTCCAGCTGTTGCTGTAAGTGACAGATTATTGTTAAAAAATAATCTCCTAGTTCTAAAGGGAGAGGTTCCAGCTGTTGCTGTAAGTGACAGATTATTGTTAAAAATTCATTGCCTACTCCTATAGGGCCAGGTTCCAGCTGTCGCTGTAAGGGACAGATTGATGTTCAAAAATCATCTCCTAGTTCTAAAGGGAGAGGTTCCAGCTTTTGCTGTAAGTGACAGATTATTGTTCAAAAATCATTGCCTACTCCTATAGGACCAGGTTCCAGCTGTCGCTGTAAGTGACAGATTATTGTTCAAAAATCATTGCCTACTCCTATAGGGCCAGGTTCCAGCTGTTGCTGTAAGTGACAGATTATTGTTCTATAATCATCTCCCAGTTCTAAAGGGAGAGGTTCCTGCTGTTGGTGTGAGCGGTGCATTTGTTGCACCAATATAAAAAGTGCGTCTAAGTTGGTGTTTTCCAAAAAAAAAAGAAGGTATTAATTGGTATTACTAAATACTTAAATAGGGCTACATGGTACATTTGCTGTCACAATGAGGAGAGCATCAAATAAGGGACGTGGTTATGGTGCTGCTGGTGAAGCTGGTGCTGCTGGTGTTGGTCGTGTTGGTGAAGCTCCTGTTGGAAGGAGAGGACATGGTTGATGTGTGCCAGCTACACGCACAAGTGAAACACCTTCCTCAGGTAGCCAACAGAACCTTCACCGGTATATGGTAGGCCTGAATGCCGCTCATCGATTGGTGAGGCCAGAACAAGTACAGGCGATAGTAGATTGGGTGGCTGACAATGCCTCCAGTTCCTTCACATTGTCTCCCTCCCGGTCCCTTGATGAAATCTCAGAGTTGGCACCTGAACCCCATGGCCATCTGTCTTTCACCTCAGCCCCTTGTAAATTAGCCAAGCAGTACGAGCCCCCAATTCATGCAAGAGACTCTTATGCTTTTTGATGACTCTCCTGGTGTGCTTTCCGTGGGCCAGCCACATAGTGCTGCCACAGAAGTGGAATACATTGAGTGCACCGATGCCCAACCACTTCTGTTGCAGGATGAGGACATGGAAACACCAGCGCAGCACGTCTTTGATGATGACGAAACACAGGTGCCAACTGCTGCAGCTTTCCTCAGTGTGCAGACTGACAAGGAGGGCAGTGGTGAAGGGTGGGTGGAAGATGATGGGGAGGAGGATGATGAGGTCCTAGACCCCACATGGACTGAGGGTCATGCGAGTGACGTTTGCAGTTTGGAGGAAGAGGTGGTGGTCGCACAGAGGCACCAGCACAGCAAAAGAGGAAGCAGATTGCAAAAGTGGAGCGAGCGTCCCCTAGACAGTATGCCTGCTACTACCCACTGCACCCAAGGACCTAGCACACCAAAGGCAGCTCAAAGGCGTTCCCCCACGTAGCAGTTCTTCAGACAATGTGCTGACGACAAGACACGAGTGGTTTGCAAGCTGTGCAATGATAGCCTGAACCGGGGCATAAATGTTCTAAACCTGACCACAACCTGCATTATCAGACATCTAAATTCAAGGCACAAGCTGCATTGGAATAATTGCCTCAAAATCCAAGAAAGGTCTCGGCCTCCTCCTGCTTCCTCTTCTGCTGCTGCCTCAGCCTCTTCCTCCACCTCTACCATGACAGTGTCACCTGCCACCCAGCAAACAGACGATATGACAGCAACGCCACCATGTCCGCCACCGTCCCAAAGGCGAGCCATTCCTTCCCTGTAAATTTAAACTGCAGCGCATATATAATAAAAGGTCCTCATAATAAATCCTAAGGGTGAGTCCTGTGTTGCTGACGATAATCACCAGACATCCACCGTGAAGACCATCACCAGTAACACCAACACATCAAGCCTCTTACCAGAATTCACCGACCCCCTATTACGGAGGGTCAATGTCCGCTTTGTGTGAAAGAAAGCACCGAAGGGAAAACTACAACAGCCACTCTCCCTCTGGATAAACCGTATGCACAGCTCCCAGCAGAGGATAGCAATCCCGGCTTGTCAAGGGTATCACTCGGTGGTCATGGAAAACATATGAAGATCCATATTTAAAAACCAAATAAGCACACTCACATTTAGATGGGTAAAAACAGCGCGTTTGCTCAGTCAACATAGAGCATCCAGACGGCTTCCTGGTCACATGCGGCGAGCATCGTTAGGCTCCACCCAACGCGTTTCGTCATCCAATTGACGTAGTCAGGGGCGTGGCTAGCCAACGACGCTTCGCCCTATATGTGACCAGGGACCGGAAATAGGTTGCGTTCCACGCGCAGAGTTCTCGTAACCACTAATACCGGAAGTGAACAGGCGCTCATCCCTTCCCTGCACAATCAAGTCAGGGACAAGATCAAGCGTGCACTGCGCAACGCCATCTGTGGCAAGGTCCACATAACCACTGATACCTGTACCAATAAGCAGGGGCAGGGACGCTATATCTCACTAACTGCACACTGGGCAAATGTAGTGGCGGGTGGGCCTGAGCCGGCTAGCCATTTGGCGCATGTCCTTCCCCCATTGCAGGGCATTTCTCTTTGCCTCCTGTTGCCTCCTCCTCCTACTGCGCTTCCTCCTCCTCGACCACCTCCTCATCCGCTCAGCGTAACACCTTCACCCCCAACATCAGCACATCCAGGGGGAAAGGACAGCAGGCTGTTTTAAAACTGATATGTTTGGGGGATAAACCCCACACTGCGCAGGAGCTGGGGACGGGCATTGAACAACAGACCAATGAGTTTTTGTTGCCACTGAGCCTCAAGCCCAGCCTGGTGGTGTGCGACAATGGGTGAAATCTCGTAGTGGCTCTGGGCCTAGCCCGTTTTACGCACATCCCTTGCCTGGCGCATGTGCTGAATTTGGTGGTACAGAATTTTCTAAAAAACTACCCGGATATGTCAGAGCTGCTGCTGAAAGTACGGCCCGTCTGTACGCACTTTCGGCGTTCTCACCCTGCTGCTGCTCGCCTGTCTGCGCTGCAGCGGAACTTCGGCCTTCCCACTCACCGTCTCATATGCGACATGCCCACAAGGTGGAACTCCACCTTGCACATGCTGGAGAGACTGTGCGAGCAGCAGCAGGCAATAGTGGAGTTTCAGCTGCAGCACGTACGGGTCAGTCGCTCTGCGGAACAGCACCACTTCACCACCAATGAGTGGGCCTCCATGCAAGACCTGTGTAGCGTATTGCGGTGTTTTGAGTACTCCACCAACATGGCCAGTGCCGATGACGCTGTTCTCAGCGTTACTATCCCACTTCTATGTCTCCTTGAAAAAACACTACGGGCGATGATGGAAGAGGATGTGGCATAGGAGGATGAAGAGGAGGAGGAGGAAGAGGGGTCATTTCCACGGTTATCAGGCCAGTCATTCGCAAGTGGCTCGAAGGGTGGGTTCCTGCACCAGCATAGGGCAGGTCAAAAATATTCAAGCCAGGGCACAGTTTTGAAGGACAAGGAGGACAAGGAAGATCATGAGGAGGAGGAGGAGGAACCGCAGCAGGGTGGCACCCAGCGCAGCTCGTGGGCATCACTGGAGCGTGGCTGGGGGGATACGGAGGACACAGATGATATACCTCCCACAGAGGACAGCTTGTCTTTGCCTCTGGGCAGCCTGGCACACATGGCCGACTACATACTGCAGTGCCTGCGCAACGACAGCCGAGTTTCCCACATTGTAACGTGTGCCAATTACTGGGTGGCCATCCTGCTGGATCCCCGTTACAAGGACAACGTGCCATCCTTAATTCCCTCACTGGAGTGTGATCGGAAGATGCACGACTACACGCGCACGCTGGTAGACGCGCTGCTGAGGGCATTCCCAAATGACACCGGGGGCTCAGTGGAAGCACAAGGCGAAGGCAGAGGAGGAGGAGGAGGAAGAGGCCACCAACGCAGCTGTGGCACCGCCAGCACCTCAGAAGGCAGGGTTAGCATGGCCGAAATGTGGCAAAGCTTTGTCAGCAGCCCTCCACAACAAACAGCACCACCAGCTGATAGACAACGTCTTAGCGGGAGGCAGCATTTCAGCAACATGGTGGAAGAGTATGTGTGCACATGCCTACACGTACTGACTGATGGGTCTGCCCCATTCAACTTCTGGGTCTCCAAATTGGCCACATGGCCTGAGCTTGCCATTTATGCCTTGGAGGTGCTGGCCTGCCCTGCAGCCAGTATATTGTCTGAACGTGTATTTAGCGCGACAGGGGGCTTATCACAGACAAGCGCAGCCGTCTGTCCACAGTCAACGTGGACAAGCTAACATTTATTAAAATGAACCAGGCATGGATCCCACAAGACTTGTCTGTACCTTGTGCAGAATAGATATTTAGACCGGACTCACAGCCATTCGTATACTTGTTTTTTTGAATATGCCTCAATATTTTGGGGCTACCCCAATTATAAACAAACAAAAAAAAACTGTGTTGGCTACCTCCTCCTACTCCTCCACCACCGCCATTTCCACCTACACTGTCACGGCCACGGCCTAGTCAACCTCTAGGCTCCTACTCCACATCCACCCCCCCTTCCCATTTTTTTTATTTGATTTTATTTTCCTTATCCCCATTTTTTTGTAGGGCACTTGCCCTACTCTTACCCCCATTTTACTTCCCTTTGCAGCCCTCTAGCACTTGCCAGGACTTTGTTACAGCCATTTTTGTGCCGAAAGTTTGGGTCCCTATTGACTTCAATGGGGTTCAGGGTTCGGGATAAAGTTCGGGTCGAGTTCGGTGCCGAACCCGGCCTTTTTCCGAAGTTCGGCCGAACCCACCGAACCCGAACATCCGGGGGTTCGATCAACTCTACTCATGCATACTCCTACCACCATGCTTGACTGTAGGCAAGACAAACTTGCTTTTGTATTCCTCAGCTGGTTGCCGCCACACACGCTTGACACTATCTGAATCAAATACGTTTATCTTGGTCTCATCAGACCACAGGACATGGTTCAAGTAATCCATGTTCTTAGTCTGCTTGTCTTCAGCAAACTGTTTGTGGCTTTCTTGTGTATCATCTTTAGAAGAGGCTTCCTTCTGGGAAGACAGCCATGCAGACCAATTTGATGCAGTGTGCAGCGTATGGTCTGAGCACTGACAGGCTGATCCCCTACCTCTTCAACCTCTGCAGCAATGCTGGCAGCACTCATACGTCTATTTTCTAAAGACAACCTCTTGATATGACACTGAGCACGTGCACTCAACCTCTTTGGTCGACTATGGCGAGGCCTGTTCTGATTGAAACTTGTCCTGTTAAACTGCTGTTTGGTCTTGGCCACCGTGCTGCAGCTCAGCTTCAGGGTCTTGGTAATCTCTTTATAGCCTAGGTCATCTTTATGTAGAGCAACAATTCTTTTTTAAGATCCTCAGAGAGTTCTTTGCCATGAGGTGCCATTTTGAACTTCCATTGGCCAGTATGAGAGAGTGAGAGCGATAACACCAAATTTAACACAACTGCTCCCCATTCACACCTGAGACCTTGTAACACTAACGAGTCACATGACACCGGGGAAGGAAAATGGCTAATTGAGCCCAATTTGGACATTTTCATTAAGGGGTGTACTCACTTTTGTTGCCAGCGGTTTAGACATTAATGGCTGTGTGTTGAGTTATTTTGAGGAGACAGCAAATTTACACTGTTATACAAGCTGTACACTTACTTCTTTACATTGTAGCAAAGTGTCATTTCTTCAGTGTTGTCACATGAAAAGATATAATAAAATATTTTCAAAAATGTGAGGGGTGTACTCACTTTTGTGAGATATTGTATAATAACAATAATAATATATTTTGGATTCTCTGGTTCTCTGGAAATTCTGTTTGCTTTGAATTGCATATTTTTACAAGGAGGTCTCTCTGATACTTTCAAGCTGGGTCGCAGAATCATTTTAGGACTTGTTAAAAAAAAAAAAAGATAAAACAGAAAAAGACAAGTGACTGTAAATATGAATGTATGTAGAGCAAAACAACAAACAAAATAGAATAATTCTATTCAGCATGAAAAATCAATTTAAACACAAAGATTTGCACCATAAAAAACACTTATGAAATCATCTTAAACTCTTTCAGTAACAAATATTAAAGAATTGCTTCTTAAAGCACATCTGTCAAAAAAGCAGCAAAATCCAAGACTAATTTAAAAAATAACACATCCAGAGGTAATTACCATAATGATTGGAATATTTATAAACCATTAACAAATGTAAAATTATTAGCAGAACATATCTTAATATACATATTTAATTAGTGATCTTACAGGAAATAAAAGATTCCAGATGGGTGGGGGGGATAATGATTGAGAAATAGAAATGAAACATTTTTACTCACATATGGTGAATATTAGCAGTGATTTGGATATTTTGTTGCCCACGGTTGAAATTACAATAGCACTTATCATTGATTACTCCAATCATTGGTTGATCGTCTAGCACATTTATAACTATTTACAAGTTCTTTACTATTCACTGTTCAATAAATCCATGTCTCAATGTGGAAGCAAACTAAATCTGCCAATCATTTTCCATTAACACAAGATCCCTTCACCAATAGTGAATGCAACATTTTCTGTACAGTCCTGCACAGTGGTGGCCCGTCCATAGGGGGCGCATGGGCGCTACCGCCCCTATCCATGCATCTGGCCCCTAATCTACATGCAGGGCTCCAGATGCATAGATTATAATGTTTTTTTTAGAAGCACATGATTAGAGCCTGTGTCTCTAATTGGCTTAAAAAAGGGTGGGCTCGTGGCACAGAGCACTGTGCCCTGAGCCCATCCAGTTGTGTGATTAATAATTAATATTTGCTAATGTCTTCCTGTTTCTCCTCCTGGCCAATCAGGAAGCAGCTCCTGGGACCCCATTAGCTGGTAGGAGAAGACCGAGGGGGGCACAGAGGCCAGGACACGGAGGAGACAGAGGGGGGAAGCCGCCGCCGATGGATTCAAACACAGGCGAGAGTCGCTCTCCTCCTCCCTGCTCTGCCTGGCTCTGTTCATTCTCCACCAGCAGCAGGCATACCCATGTGCTGAGTTCCATTCTGCACAGGGTAGCCGGCGACCGGGGGGGGGGTTGTGGCTAGGGTGCGCGGTGGTGGGCTGGAGCAACATGGGGGTCTGTGGTCAGGTACGTCTGCTGCCCCTCCCCGATCGATGGAGCACCAGATGCCACTGGTCCTGTACCACTCTAGAAGAATGACCTACCCCAAAGGATAAACTCTTAAATAAAAGAAGGTAATACATGTATTTTGTGGTCCTTCACATCAGTGCATGTTCCTTCTCTATTCCTTCAAAAAACATAAACTTTCTATTCAGGAGCATATAAAATCCATAAAAGTGACGATTTTAATGTCTAATAGTATACCCTTTGTTGGTAAAACCTTTAAAAACAGCAGGAAAAATCACATGTAAAGAACACAAATAACACTATTAAATATCCTCACAACCAGTCCTGTCCTATGCGTTTCATCATCCAGGACTTGATTAGGGGCTAATAGTGGAGAATAGCATAGAAAAGTTTGGTGACGTGTTCCTTTTTACCTTTTTCTCCTTTTTCCTGTTGGTGAAGGGTTCCTGAAATGCATGGAATCATAATATGAGAGGCTGTGAAACAGAAACATATGTCATCCTAATAAGAATCCATATTGTATTCTGATTCAACCAAATGAAATCAAATTGGTTGTAATAAGTTACTGCATGCGAGTGTTTGACTGAAGTTTGCTATACAAAGCGACTTTCTATAACAGTAAAGTTCAGTTGCCTTGTTTGAGGAATGACATGCTAACCTAGTTTGATGAGGGAGAATGCAGTGTAATGGGCTGTTTTATAAGCACTACTTTACTGTAGTGTATGCTATACTGATGATAACATCTTCAAGGTTAACTCCAGATCAATGGGCCTTAGAGCAAATCAATGCCTCTTGACTTGTCTGTTCCAGTAAGGAAGTCAGTGTGTGTGCAATGTGTAAGTTCTCACCATTGATAATGTTCTGTGAGTCAGAATATGTTTACCAAGTCAGCAGGTTTTCACTGATAACAAATCTGTGTTTCTGTTCAATTTCACAGAAATACTAAATACAAATGGGGATTCTAGTTTAGTTTTGCTTTAAAGAGCATACCTCCACTTGCTCAGGTGTAATCCATTCTTGTTACATTTATAACAAAGTTGCCTGCATTAATAGTAAATAGAAAAAGTGAATTGTTAAAGAGCATTTACAGACAGCAAATGGAACCAGTCAATAAACCACTAATATAATTCTGCAAACACTGCAATAACACTAAATTGAGGAAGTACAATAAAGGTACTACACGTGCATTCACTATATTTGGTCTCCCACAGTACACAGAACATGGAAATGCAATCATTTTAGTAAATATAAACAACTAAATACCTTTTCTCATCAGCAGAGCAGTCTTGTGACTTCTATCAGTGCCTGGTTAAAGCTTGTAGGAGGAGTTTTCATTTTCCCACGATTGTCCTATCAGGATGCAGAACCCCTGACCCTCTGTCTGGACAATGCTGACTGGACCTGTGCTGATCACATGCGCTCTCCCAAGAAAAAACTCTCTAGCAATACACACCAAACTGAGCATGTGCAGCCTGACTCCAAAGGCTCTGTCTTATCTGGACCCGTTTTGGAGTCAGTGGAAGAAGAGGATGATCTATGCATACCAGATCAAACAGCCTTTTTACCGACTGCAGAGGATTAACCCCTTGGGTTCCAGTGAGTATCACAAGCATGCTTTACTGCATATACAGAATGCTTTAACTGTTGTGGGTTTAGTAACTCTTTAAATCTGCATTCTATTTAATAAATTGCAGCCAGATTTCTCACAGCCATTCACATGTTGTTTGGTAGGCATGTAACATTTTCTGTGGCTGCCTCCTGTATCATCATTCAGATCTTCAGAGCAGGATTTAGGACCTCTGATCATTTTTACATTGCTGTTCTTGTCTCTGATGGGGAAATTCCCCAACACTTGGTGACCATTTTCTCTGGTCCATAACCGATGGGAAATCCAATTTTTTGTTCTCACAAGCAAATGGTCAGATCTCATATATAGATGTTCTTGGTTGTCCATAGGAAAGCCTTTACATGTGCTGAGTATTAAAAATTGTGTGCTTTCTATAAATCTACCAACTTGTCCAGAGCCAAGGAAGTCTGCATCTGAGGTTTGACCTTTTACCTCTTTAAGGCCTCATGGACACAAATGACTTTTTAAACTCTCCTAGAAGATTGCAACATTTTTGCTGAAAAAATGCCTGATGCGCTTTAACAGCTGTCAAGCTCTTGGGTGTTAATTCATGTCATTATCCAGAATAAATAATTTATTCTGGCCATTGAAATGAATTAATGCTCAAGCACTAGCGTTTAGGCACTTTTAGCCGCTTCTAGCAGCTTTTAGTAGCGTCAGGCGTATTTTCGGTTCTAACTCTGTTGCTCCTGGATGCACTGGTAGTGGAGCTTTTTTTCCCGCCTCTAAAAGCCTCTAAGAGCCCCTGCCACTGAAGGCTGCTAAAAGCCTATGGGAGAGATTTACTATAACTGACACATAATCTGGTACAGTTGTACAAAGTAACCAATCAGCTTCCAGGTTTTATTGTCAAAGCTTAATTGAACAAGCTACAGTTAGAAGCTGATTGGCTAGAATGCTCAGCTACACCAGATTATCTGTGCTCCACTTTTAGTAAATCTCCCTCCTACGTGTGCATGGTCAAATAGGCTAACATGGAGGGGCCCTTAGAGGCAGGAAAAATAAACTCCAGAAGCCCCTAGAAGCAGCTGTAAGAACACCCAGTGTGCATGAGGCCTAAAAGGGAAGTATGGCCAAAGCTTTTTTGACCATACTTCTCTTCTGGGTCATAGGAGGGCACCTTTTTCTGCACTTCAGTGACTCAGATTCAGCCAATAGTGGGCCCAAGCCTGCTGACAGCAGATGTCACAGAGGGAGTCCCAGGCTCTGGATGGATCCTGACAATAATCTCAGGATCCATCCAGATGCCTTAAACCCTATGCCAGCCACTTCTGCCCCCTCCACAGCCCAGTGCTTCAGTGAGCACTGGAGTGGCAGAGCAGAGAGCAGTGACTGATGGTCACCACACTCTGCTCAGTGAAGACTGAGAACTGAGCGATCATTGGTCATGTGATCGCTCAGTTCTTGGACTTAGAACAAACTGGAGACAACTGCAGCATCGGACCAATGATACAGTAAGATAGGTGAGTATGAATAGTTTGTTTGTTTTTTGATTTCCCACACTTCTCCTTTAAAGCGCAACACTATTGTTGAGAAAAAAGTATTGCCCTCTTGGTGATCTATGTACATTATAAGGATTTTAACAAACTTTGTTGCAGATTCCTATCTTTTGCTATTCTGAAGAAATCCCTGCATGTTTGTCTGTGTCCATGTGGGAAAGTGAGTCTAATGGGAGTGGATTCATAATTATCAATCAGCTGTGCACCTGCAGGGCACTAATGAGAATAGCTGCTGGGTCTGCATCCCTTTAGACGTGTTTTCCTATTGGCAGGAAATTATGTTTCTGGGGGGCAATCTGTACACATTCTGTGTACAGAATACCTCCAGGTAGCCATATTGCATTGCAGTTTCAGATAATTACAGAGCTGCAGATTGAAAAGTAAAGGTAATGTTTAATAACATTCAATTACAATATGACTTGTGTTGCAATTGTATACGCTATATTGTTTTTTCTTTATTTGCTATTTTTTTCCTCCACAGAAGTGGAGCCACTCTTTAACCACTTGCCGACCACCGGGTGTGGGAGCGTGTATTGTGGGGGAGTGCACGCCAAAAATCAGCTGGTGGGGCGGGCTCGATGTCCACTGGCCACCCGCGATCACTCCCCCACAGTGACAGAACGGTGATCTGCGAGTGTAAATAAGCAGATCTCTGTTCTGATAGATGAGAGGAGAGTGATCGTCTGTTCCCTGTAAATGGGAACAGCAATCTCTCTCCTCCTCCAGTCATCCCAGCACCCACACAGTTAGAACATGCTGACAAGGAACACATTTAACCCCTTGATCACCCCCTTAGTGTTAACCCCTTCTCTGCCAGTGACATTTATACAGTAATCAGTGGTTATTTATAGCACTGATCGCTGTATAACTGTCAATGGTCACAACAAAGTGTCAAAAGTGTCTGATCTGTCCTCCGCAATATCGCAATCCCGCTAAAAATCACAGATCGTCACCATTACTAGTAAAAAATAAATAAATAAATAAAAACGCCAGAAATCTATTCCCATAGTTTGTAGACTCTATAACTTTTGTGCAAACCAATCAATATACGCCTATTGCGATTTTTTTTTTGCTAAAAATATATAGAAGTATATATATATATCGGCCTAAACTGATGAAAACATTTTTTTTTTATTTTGTTTGGATATGTATTATAGCAAAAAAGAAAAAATATTATTATTTTCAAACTTGTCGCTCTCTTTTTGTTTATAGCGCAAAAAATAAAAACCGCAGAGGTGATCAAATACCACCAAAAGAAAGCTCTATTTGTGGGAAATTTTGTTTGGGTACAAAGCGACGCAGTGCTGTATCGCAAAAAGTGCTCTGGTCAGGAAGGGGGTAGATCCTTCCGGGGCTGAAGTGGTTAAGCTAGTAACTTTGGAGTTTTCCTTCCCCAGGTCTTGGCATCCAAATGGGTGTACATACTGCTGAAGCATGGGGGGGGGGGGGGTGAACCCTTTCCCTAACCAAAC
>BLSH010440386.1:1486443-1519823 GCA_018402905.1 Glandirana rugosa
CAATTTTGCAAACAAAAACAAATTTCTTACTTTTTGCTAAAATACAAATACAAAAAAAAATACAAAAAATCATTTTTTTCATCAGTTTTGGCCGATTTATATTCTTCCTCATATTTGTGATAAAAAAAAATCGCAATCGGCATTTATTGATTGGTTTGCGCAAAAGTGGGCGCGTTTACGGATGATGAGAATTCAGTGCGCGAGAATTCATTGCGCGATCTCGCAGCCGCCGTCGTATGACGGCGATTTGCGATATCAAACCACTTTGTTGCCGTCAACCTGCGGTTGGTGGTCGGCAAGTGGTTAAAGCGGAGTTCCACCCAAAAGTGGAACTTCCGCTTTAAGTGAAGGTGACCCCCTGACATGCCACAATTGGCATGTCATTTTTTTTGGGGGGGGGCGGGGACCCTGTTTTCACAGGGTCCCAGGACCCACTTCCTCTCCTGGTGCCGCGGAACTGGAAGAAAGTTTACCTGTCCCCCCTCCCTCCCGGCGATCTTCTGGGACATGTCACGGGTCCCAAAAGATACACCGGCCATTCACAGCCCACAGCTCGGCTCGTGCATGCACAGTGTAAGCCAAAGCCAGGCGCCCACACCTGTGATGCCGGTGCCGCACGGAGAAGGGGGAGAGGGACGAGGCTTTGGGCGGCCGCATCGCTGGAGCATGGGACAGGTCCAATTATTAAAAGTCAGCAGCTACACTTTTTGTAGCTGCTGACTTTTAAAAAGGTGGAACTCCGCTTTAAGGTCTTTTGTGTATTTATTTATGAACTTCCTTTTATGGTTTCCCTCAACCAACATGGACATCATTATTGTTGCACTTTCAATAATTGAGTCAGTGTTGATATTAGCATGTAATTCCTAAGCATTATCATAGAATGGGGTAAAATGAAACCTTTGTACTATAAACTAACATAATTTTGTTCTTATTATTTCCTGAAGTGTTGAAGGCAAAAAATGTTGTTATGTTCGGCTCACTGAAAATGAGAGGAAGTCATCTCCAATTTGACATAGGCCACAAGGAAATCTGATATATGTTTCTAAACCTTTGCCACTCTCCACAACTTTGCCAATGTATTTCTTGCAACTATGTTGGGCATAAATTAAGTTAATTTCATATTTAAACGCCATGGAATAAAGAAGAAAATCTCCAAGCTGTCTTAATACATTTCTGGTTTCTTGGAAATCCTCTTCATATCCATGGCCTTCCGTGTCACCTACATCTTGATTGTAGCCTGTAATGCTAAGGTCTGGTAGTATACATACTCTACTAAAATCCCTGTATTATTTGTGGAAATTCATTAACATAATCTTTTTTGTTTGTTTTTATGAGTGTGTGTGTGCTTGAGTCTTTTTTATGAGTGTGTGTGCTTGTTTCTTAATTAGGTATTATCAACGTTTTGCTTTTGAAAAATGAACCTTTCACCATAATACAATCCTCACAGTGAGCCACAATAATTTTCTTTTGAGGTGGTGCATTCCATAGTTATTTCATGGTTTAAGCTTGATTTAGATCAGGGGTCGCCAAACTATGGCCCTCCAGTTGTACAGGAACTCCAATTCTCATCATGCCTAGTCGTGCCTGTGAATGTCAGAGTTTTACAATGCCTCATGGGACGTGTAGTTCCACAACAGCTGGAGGGCCGTAGTTTGGAGATCCCTGCTTTAGATTGTGTTGTTTCAGTTTTATATGTTTTGGAATGATTCAAAAGAACTTGGAAATTCTATTCCAAGGATTGTTTTAGGATGGGTATACACATATTGAAATCAAGATGGTTCAGCAAGAACCAACCGAATGTTGATCCATGTATAGCCCTCTTTGTTCAACAGAAGCTGATCGTTAGACCAGCTTCTGTCAAACGCTCCTGCTGGAAAAACAGCATTTGATCAGCTTCTGCAGCCAATTATTTCAGCACTGATTAGTGTATTCTGAGGTTCCCATTGTCAGAATACAATAGCACAGCGGGGGGAGGCTTGTGTGGAAGCTGGGATCTGGGATTTTTTTTTTTAATTCAACTCAATGTATGTACTCTGCTTTACTCTCATCTTCAAATGCTACCATCTTTGCTGTGTTTTATAAGCATTTTAAAATGTATTGACGGCTATTATTGTTGTATACAATGTTTTAGCACTCTGTTTTCACAATTCACAACTGAGATACCTGGATACAAGATAAAATTATTTTTTTCCCACTGGCCTTGTGAGTTAAAGTTTATGTTTTCTTTTGTAATACTACAATTTATAAAAAATGGGGTCTTCAATTTTTTGGGCAGGGTAAAAAGCTGGATGGCTTTGTCTCCAAAATACAAGGAATTAAAAAAAAAAACATATAGAGAATATTGACCAGATATTTCACTATGGTCAATTTTGACTGGACAAAAAAGTAAAGCAAACAGATGTTGTGGTATTTCCTTTCTGTCATCTTTTCATAAAAAGTATCATATGAAATATGAAAATAGAAAGTCAAGATACTTGGATACTTGGATTCCTTCGAATGCATTCACTTCTTCAGCTATTGATACCTCCATAGAATCAGTACAGCCATCTACAATGAGTTACTTCACAGGTTACAATAGGGTTCTTGCGGCGGCGTTATTGAGTGTTTTTGAGCGTTTTTTAGCGCTGGCGGTTTTCAGCGTTTTTCTTTTCAACGGATACAAAACGTCCAAAAACGTTGGTGAGTGGGGTTATTGAGCGTTTTTAAGCTTAGAGCGTTTTTACAGATGAAAAACGTCTCTCAGAACCCTCAGGTCTTGAGTTTTTTTTACAGCTCAAAAACGTCACTGCTCAAAACAGTTGATAACAGCCTATGTGTGCATGAACACATAGGATAACATGATGGAGGGTTTAATGACTGTAGAAAACAGCAGCTGTAAAAACGTCAAAAAAACGTCCTGTGTGCATGAGGCCTTAGAGAACACAACATGTTTGTCTCTTCATTAAAACATAAAGCAATACAAACCACATTCAAAAATGATAATATAAACAGTAACAGATAGATACAAGAAGACCAAAAATATATTTGAAAGGTTACCATGCTAATCCATCTTCATTCAATTGAGTCCATCTAGTCTTAATGTTCTTTCCCCAATTTATTTGAACAGCACAGTTGTCTGCAATATACTAAAAAGAACGGTCTTTAACAAACATCTGGGTCCTGCAAAGTACATGCCAACAACTGTCTCCAGGGATCAGATAATTCAGCTTTCTGTTTCGCTAAGTTTCAAATGATTATTTTTCATCAAAAGTATTGATGGGTCCATTATCAAAAGAATAAGAATGGAATTGAATCCCTTCAGTTATCCACAATCACCATGTGTCCATGTACATCCACAGCAATCACTGGCTAGTCATCTGAATCAGATGAACAGTCTAGTCATGATATCCAGCCTGCAGAAGATAGGTATATGACAAGTACTAAAAAGTAAGAGGAGTATGATTGTGGGATATGTATGAAAATACGCATATTTCCCAAAATTAACTGGATATGTAATTCCTTCATTGTGCAAACCCCAGGACCTGTAACAGAAAATTGGGCTTGGCTGCGCTACGGATGGATGGAGGCTCCTGTGTCGTTCCAAACAAGACTTTTTTGCTTTGGCTGGTCTGGGCGTTGTGACTGGGGGGGTCTTCCTTGTTGGCTTTATCTTCCCTTTTGGGGTGCCTCTACAGATATCGTATTGTCAGCTCTCCACCGTGTGATCGTCTGCCACTTAGCTAATAGTATACTACTTGGTGGCCATTACCCGCCACTCCCTTGCGTGTTGGCAAATTTGAGGGTCATTACCTTGACACATATCCATCAGCTGTGCACGTGTTTGTTGTCCTACACGTGGGTGACGTGGACACTCTAGCAGCCACTGATGTTCATGGCTGAGTATATTTTCTATCTCCTTTATCTCTGACTCGTTACTAATTCGGGTTGAGCTAAATGGTTATTCATAACCTTTCTGTAGACAGTTTGTGCGGGTGTCCTACACGTCCATGAGCATTGTTTTTAAATTACTACGACCGCATACCCCTGAGGAAGATATCGCATTACATCGAAACGCGTTGGGTCCGTCTCTGCCTTCTTAGTGTGGCAGATGAGTGGTCTTTTTTAAAACTTTGTCTGTCCAGTGTCATGTATAATATCCTATGTTAGTTATCATTTTTTATGTCTATTTTGTATGCATTATTGTCTATGTTGGGCACTATCCTTCGCCACAATGGAATGTGTATTTTAAAGTTCACAAATAAATGTTAAATTTTATTATGACTGGTTCTTACTGAGTTGGTTCTCCCTCCAAAGTCCCATAGGGGGGTTTCTCTTATGCTTGTTCTGTCCAATTAGGGATGGGGACATAACCAACTGTCTGTATACATAGGATATATTCACAACTGCCAAGATCCATAGTTTCTGTAACAGAAAATACTTTTAGTTTGTTTTCAATTATTTGACAAATTATTAATGTGTTGCAAATGTTCTGAGTGAATTAACATTAAGTGATCAAAATGTTCTTAGTGAATTAAAATTAAAGTGAATTAAAATGTTCTGAGTGAATTAAAATTAAAGTGAATTAAAATGTTCTGAGTGAATTAAAAGTGTCTTAAAGGAGTATTAAAAATAAGAATATATACACTTAACTCAACAGTACGACTGCTTATTGGATTCTGAATAACTCTCATAGTTTCCTCTTATAGACCATTAAATCCTTGCTAGAAAGAATGCTTGTTGGAAATGTTCTAATTTCCTATCCTGTGATTGCATTATAAAAAAGTAGAATCATTATGATAGGATTATGGGAGTATTTGGTATATACAAATAAACTTGCTGCAATAAGCATCAGAACAGTGGAGATCCTGGCCAGGGATGGCCAGTGTGGTTGCCAAATGATCAATATAAAGTACTGAACAATTGCCTGCAGTATGAAAATCATTTAATGAGAAAATATAGGAGCCTTCAATATCCTCTGTTGAAGTCCTGTGCCTCTACATTTCAGCACACAGCTCCAAAAACAAATAGAGCTCCGTATTAATAAATGAACATTGAGAGCAGTATTAAACCCAAAACCTAAAATGTAATATATTGCAAATTGGCTGCATCAGTTTTCTTTTCTTAGGCCTCTGTTTATACCTGGTGATCTGGCCAGTGACACACCTCCTGTATTAAGAGTGCTCCAACTCTGGATGAATGAGCACAGCAGACAGCATCGTTGTCAGATTTGGGGGAGGGGAGTGTTAGATGTACTAGCAGATTTAGATACACTAACATATTGAAGCTAAATGCCTGCAGTTAGAGCAAACATTTTTGGTTTTATGTAACTAAACAAAAGCTGATCATTGGAAGCACCCCTGCTAGTGCTAAATGGTTTGTCTCATCTCTGTAACTGATACATTCTGCTGGACAGCTTGTTCTTTTGAAAAACAACAACCTTGACAGGCTGGATCACCATATAAAAATAGAAGAAAGCCTAAAAAAGAAAATGAAAGCAGCCATGACATCTTAGAAATGGTAAGCTGCAATATATTAAAATGTTTGCTTCTGGATTTAATACCACTTGAAATCTTCTCTGTCCAAAATGGCACCTAGTATCTAACCTCAAAAATCCCCTCCTTTCCACAACAATACACACTTAAACTGAATGTAGTCATTTTATATATTTTCATTTTTCAAAATTAACGTTGAGTTTATCTATATTCACAAGGCTGAAAATAGTTCACCAGTTTAAATACACCCACTGGTATCTTACCCAAATCATAGCAAAAGATCCAACAAAACTGAAAGCTTACATTTAGTACTTTGTCTCTTCCTTTTTCTGTGGCATGTGCTTGACACACCAGGGCAAATTTGCTAAAACTGGAGCACTCAGAATCTGGTGCAGTTGTGCATGTTAGCCAATCAGCTTCTAACTTCATCTTGTTCAATTAAGCTTTGGCAATAAAACCTGGAAGCAGATTGGTTTCTATTCAGAACTGCACCAAATCTTACAATCTCCCGTTTTAGTAAATAACTCCCACTATATTAATAACATGAATGGCAGTTAATTGGCAAGTAAGTATCATTCCAGAAGACAACTGTCAGAATATGCTATAACCTTGAAGTAAACAATAAAAATACAAGGGTATATTCATAATTCTATAGTTCATCACATGAAAGTGAATTGGTTAAAAGTCTAAATGTAGCTAACCATATATTGCTGTTATGTATGTATTCGATTCTTTCTTTTTCAGTTTCAAGTCAATTAAGAGGCATGTTTGTTTTACACTATGGGGACTATTTATAGAGGAGAGCAGACATTGCTATCTGTTCTATGCTATCCACTGCAAAGTTACTCTACACCAATTTATGCCTAATTCACAAATTGCAGAACACAATGTGAAGCCAAATGCAACAGAGAGAAAATACATATTCGGAGGAGAGACTGTTCACATAACATTGACAGGTCACATGACTGCACCATCTTTCTGGGACTGTGCAGCCCAAGTGACATGACTGGGTTGTGAATTCTATTCATTTGTACAATGCTCTGACTGCATTGAAGTCCTGAAGGCAATGAAAAGCACATTGTAAAGCAAACCGCTGTGTTTTATAAATGCGCCGTTTTAAAACTGTATTTTAAAGTGGTACTCTGCATTAGGTAAAAAGCTTTTTTTGTATGTAGCCCCCCCTGCCCCCTCCCCTTATACTTACCTAAGCTTAATCTGGATCTACCACTGTGCATGAGAGCCGCTCTCTCTGCTCTCTTTCTCCTCACTGGACAGAGAGGCAGCAGTGGGTGCCATTGGCTCCTGCTGCTGTCAAGTGGGTAGTGAGTGGGGGGTGAGGGCGAAGCCGCGCTCAGTGTGTCTTGTCATTGGCTTGAGCTGTTTGTGTTGTGTGCTGGGGAAGATGTCACTGGTCATTGTATATGCTGGAGACAGATCTCACAGATGGTATTAATATGCATGTAGAGTGGGCATCAAAATCACATATTGATAGGTATTAGAGAAACATAGAAACATAGAAAAAAGACGGCAGAAAAAGACTGAGTAGTCCATCGAGTCTGCCCCTTTTTATTTATATTTTTATTTATTTATTTTTTTTACTTTTCACATTGGCCTTGTTGTTTGACTATAGACTTATGTTTATCCCAAGCATGTTTGAAGCCATTTACTGTTGACTGTCTCACAACCTCTGTTGGTAGTTTATTCCAATCATCAACCACCCTTTCAGTAAAATAATACTTTCTAAGATTAGTTTTGAACTTCCCTCCAGTTAGTTTGAGGTCATGTCCCCGTGTTCTTGTATTTGGTTTCATATTGAAAAGATTGCCCTCCTGAACCTTATTCACCCCCTTGATGTTTTTAAAGGTTTCAATCATGTCTCCCCTCTCCCTTCTTTCCTCCAGACTGTACATATTAAGTTCCTGAAGTCGCTCTTGATATGTTTTATCCCCCAGACCTTTCACCATTTTTATTACTCGTCTCTGAACTCGTTCTACCTTATCAATATCTTTTTGTGGGGTCCCAGAACTGGACACCGTATTCTAAGTGAGGTCGCTCAAAAGATCTATATAGAGGAATCATAACCTCCTTCGTCCTGCTGGTGATCCCTCTACTGATACATCCCTGAATTCTATTTGCTTTTCCGACTGCCTGGTCACACTGTTTGCTCATTTTGCAATCATCTGAACTAAGCACCCCCAAATCTTTTTGTTCTCTAGTGCTGGCTAACACTGTACCCCCAATGCTGTACTCTCTAAGGGGATTCTTTTTCCCTAGGTGCATTATTTTACATTTTGAAATATTGAACTGCAGTCTCCACTGCTTTGACCAATCTTCCAGCAATGCCAAATCATGTTCCATGTTACAGACACCTCCAGGGATATCAACCCTATTACACACCTTTGTATCAATCAGCAAAGAGACATACCTTGCCCAACAAACCTTTAGTTATATTACTTACATAAAGGTTAAATAGAACAGGACCCAATACAGAGCCTTGTGGTACCCCACTAGTGACTGGTCTCTGCTCTGAGTGAACCCCATTTATAACCACACTCTGGGATCTATCCTTTAGCCAACTGCATATCCACTGAACCACCCAAGGGTTACGTCCCAGCTTGTACAAATTTTGTATTAGATCATTATGTGGAACTGTATCAAATGCCTTGCTGAAATCAAGATACGCTATGTCCACAGCACCACCCTGGTCCAAAACACTGGTAATATAGTCAGCCATGCTGTTTTGGGTCCAGCAAGCTGTGTATTTTTAGGTAATCAATGATCCTTCTTTTCAGAAGTGATTCCATTATCTTGACTACAATTGATGTTAAACTCATTGGCCTGTAATTGCCAGCTTCTACCTTGCTGCCCTTCTTGTGGATAGGTACAATATTAGCTATCCACCAATCATGGGGAACTTCTCCTGTTAGAAGAGATTTATTTAAAAGATTTGCTAATGGTCCAACAACTATATTGTGAAGTTCTCTTAGAACTCTGGGATGAATACCATCCCTAACTTGTTATCATTAGTGCAGTCTATTTCTGAGAAGACTGAACAGAAGTAATTCTTTAAATGGTTTGCTACATCCTGGTCTCCCTCAACATATGTGTTGTGCCCAGTTTTCATTTTAGTGATCCCATTGTATTTTTTTCTTCTAGCACTAATGTACCTAAAAAAAGGTTTTATCTCCTTCCTTAATAGACTTAGCAATTTCCTCCTCTTTCTGTGCTTTTGCAGCACCGATAATAGAGAGTGATATGTGTGAACATGGGGCCTTCTGAGTCTTTCCTTCTCTACATTCCATGTATACAATCCCTCTCCCTGCTTTTCACTTCCTGAATGGGGAGGAAATTATTGGTCAGTATAAAGGAAGATGTCCCTGTCACCGCACATCCGTGTCATTCCAAGATATGGTAATAAGCGGCAACCTCAGCCTGGACTCTGGCCAGGCCATGCTTCCAATGTGTTTCGCTCTGCCCTTCGGCGCTGTCAATATTTTGTGTGGCCACCATTATTTTCCAGCACTGCCCTAACCCTTTTGGGAATGGAGTTCACCAGAGCTTCACAGGTTGCCACTGGAGTCCTCTTCCACTCCTCCATTGGATGCCCCACAGATGCTCAATAGGGGTTAGGTCTGGAGACATGCTTGACCAGTCCATCACCTTTACCCTCAGCTTCTTTAGCAAGCCAGTGGTCGTCTTGGAGGTATGTTTGGGGTCGTTGTCATGTTGGAATCCGAAGGGAGGGGATCATGCTTTGCTTCAGCATGTCACAGTACATGTTGGCATTCATGGTTCCCTCAATGAACTGTAGCTCCCCAGTCCTGGCAGCACTCATGCAGCCCCAGACCAGGACACTCCCACCACCGTGCTTGACTGCATGCAAGACACACTTGTCTTTGTACTCCTCACCTGGTTGCCGCCACACAGGCTTGACACCATCTGAACCAATTAAGTTTAACTTGGCCTCATCAGACCACAGGACATGGTTCCAGTAATCCATATCCTTAGTCTGCTTGTTTTCAGCAAACTGTTTGCGGGCTTTCTTGTGCATCATCTTTAGAAGAGGCTTCCTTCTGGAACAACAGTCATGCAGACCAATTTGATGCAGTGTGCAGTGTATGGTCTGAGCGCTGACAGGCTGACCCCTCACCCCTTCAACCTCTGCAGCAATGCTGGCAGCACTCATATGTCTATTTCCGAAAGACAACCTCTGGATATGACGCTGAGCACGTGCACTCAACTTCTTTGGTTGACCATAGCGAGGCCTGTTCTGAGTGGAACCTGTCCTGTTAAACAGCTGTATGGTCTTGGGCACCATGCTGCAGCTGTTTTAGGGTCTTGGCAATCTTCTTATAGCCTAGGCCATCTTTATATAGAGCAATAATTCTTTTTTTCAGACCCTCAGAGAGTTCTTTGCCATGAGGTGCCATGTTGAACTTCCAGTGACCAGTATGAGAGAGTGAGAGCGATAACACCAAATGTAACACACCTGCTCCCCATTCAAACCAGAGACCTTGTAACACTAACAAGTCACATGACACTGGGGAGGAAAAATGGCCAATCGGGCCCAATTTGGACATTTTCACTTGGGGTGTACTCACTTTTGATGCCAGTGGTTTAGACATTAATGGCCGTGTGTTGAGTTAATTTGAGGAGACAGCAAATTTGCACTGTTATACAAGCTGTACACTCACTACATTGTAGCAGTGTGTCATTTCTTCAGTGTTGTCACATGAAAAGATATAATAAACTATTTACAAAAGTGTGAGGGGTGTACTCACTTTTGTGAGATACTGTATATATAGTTCTAGGGTCCTCTCTTAAATGCACACAATACTCTACATCAGTCTCTTAACAGTTACCCACATCAGGACAGCAGCAGGGTGGACTTTACTAAAGCTGTGGCCCTGGGCTGTACCTGAATTCCCTTTGTCAACTCCACTTCTCCTAAGGCATCCCGATTCCTAGCTTCCTTGTTACCCCCTCCCAGGCTCACCATCAGGGCTGCTCCAGAACCTCTGAAAGACCCTACCCAGTATGTCTAGCCAGCTCCTACCCTGTCCACCACTAGGCAATTTCTGAAAATCCATTTATTCAGGGAAGCCTACCCTGCCTCCACCTAAATCTTTACCTCAGCCACGTGCATTAGATCATTTCCCCTTGCAAGTATTACTCTTGTACCACCCCTCCCCTTAGAATATAAACCCCTTGAGCAAGGCCCTGCACAAACTGTTGGCACTATCTACCAAACTTTTAACTCATCCCCATATCCCAATGGAAGTTTCAGTAAGTGTAAGGGGGTGTCAGGTTTGATATAAAGCCTTTCCTCAGGGGTAATAAGGGTACAACCCGGTGTTCCTGCTATATCCATGCCAAGGACAAGAGGAGATGTACAATAGACTCCCTGAGGCAGTGTACTACACTTAGTACGATTTAACTTGATGCTGAATATAGTGCATCACTAGATATTTGATACCAGCACCAATACCCCCGCCCCAAGTATTTTAAATAAGGTTGGGACAATACCTCTGCATCCATGAGACATGACCCTTCCTTGTGCCAGCATTGCTGTCTCATGATTCTGTCCTTTCCAATTGACATAGCACAACGTCTTCCTTTCTCCATCACTCATCAGTATCAGTCATCTGAGGTTTTCCAGACTCATAGACCAACAGAACTTAATGGACTCTAGGGTGTAACACAGTAGAGTCTGATAGGATAGTACCCAAATTGACTGTGGTATATGCACAATGTTCAGTCCCAGCAATGAAGGATGAGAACAGTGCAAGTTAGGTTTTGACAACCATGGAACGGAGTCATACACCAATCCATAAGACTCATAGTAAACTTGGATACTACCCCCACCTTCCTATCCTTGCAAAGTGGAAATGGTTCCACTGAGAAAGAGGCAATCGCTTCTCCGGGGTCCTGGAGCACCTCTCACCTCGGTGCTGGACAGAGCAAGTTGGATTTTCCTAACCCCTTCACCGGTATGTAGCACAAGACCTCCCAATATATTCCTGAGTATTTATAGCTCCATACTGGCGCCCAGTGCCCCGCCCCCGACTCTTAAGACATCTCCATTAAGCCCCTCTTTAACTTAAGTGTGGGAAATAGTCTGAATACCCAGATTGAAAACAACATTTCAACATGTACACTTGATTGTTTATAAAAATGGCACACTTTTTAACCCATTTATCAATCCGACAATCAGACAATGTTATCCTTAACCCATACAACATAAACTGCCTACACTTTTCAGACAGGACTCACATGAAGGGCAGGGGCATAGTGCAGCACTGGGGTGCTGGTCTTGCTGGTATGCAGGACACAGACTACTAGTTAAGGTACACACAAGGAGTTTAGGACAGGAAGGACACCTATGGGTACCCACTGAGGAAAATACAGCATGCCCACACATATAACGAAATTGAGGGCCCTTGGAACAGCCAAGGCACAGAGTCCAAAGCTGGCCACACACCATACAACTCATGTCCAATTTTCCTGTACAACTCTCCTCCAGACTAACCAAAACCATACAATATGAGGCCAGACCTATACATTCTCAACTTGTATGCAATCAGGCAGGCCCTCGCACTACAAATCTGAAGGTAAATCTAAAGGAAATTGAACAACAAAAATTACATAATGTGTATCCAGCTCAAGGAACTGCTGCTAACAGCCACAAATGGCCAACAGACAAAGAAAAATCCCTTGCAGCACTGAGATGCCAGGATCGCTGAACAGTAGGGGGTACAATTCAAGCTGACAGATATGCATTGAAACACACATATAATAGTGAAAGATACACCAAAGACACATTAGACAACTAGTAACAAATAGCCATGTAAAAACAGACAAACAGGGAACTCTAGGAGCAGACAGAGTTGCACGGTGACACTGGGCAGGAAGCAGGCTTGAAATACACTTGGAGACACACAGATAGACTGTTAGGGACATTAACATACTTTAGCCTGAGGTAATGAGTGAAGTTTGAAAAGACAGGACTGACTGGGTGTGTAACTAATTGAATTACTCGAAGGGGGTTAACTAGTACCTTTACAAGTTAAAGCCATGGAACTGCAAGTACAAACATGGCTACTGATCTTTATGTATAGAGGATCCAATTCAAACTCTGGACAATACCAAAACACTTTTACCAATAAATGCAGTAACATTGACAGATATTTTTTAACATTTCCTAGCCTAATACATGTGTTAGTGTGACAATTATCCACTGCAGTCTTAATTAACTTTTAATTTAAAAAACAAAGTAAAACTGGAGATGATCAATCATATTGTCACTGGTAATAGGAGATTGCAGATTTTAACTAGTTGGTTCTGCTAATCAGTGGAGCAAAGAAACTCGTTCATACCAGAGCTCCACACAAATTGGATCAGAACATACAACACACACACAAGGTAGACCAAACACAGCCAAACGGACTGACAAGCAGAAGCACCAACTAAATAATGGTGATGAAAACCTACAGCATTCACATGAAACCAGACAAACCAGGAAAAAGAAAAAAACTATTTTGTATAAAGTTGTCTGTGGAGGCTGTGATCTCCTTTTGTTCTGAGAACCAGAAACCCAATTATCGAATCCAGGGGAAAAAACACCAATACAATTTAGTAACGAACATTAAATTTTCCTCCTAGAAACAAAATAAACTGATGGTTAGGTACCTGTAACAAAGCATTAGCATACAAAACACACAAATATACATTACATTCCATAAAGAAAGTCTTTCTTATTTGTTTTGGAACAGTGTACTTTCTACAAAGACCAAAAATTGTTGAGCTCAACTTAATTATTACCACATGAATTTTTTTATGGTATGCCATTAATTTCCACCCAAAAAAATTATCCACCATGGCTAAAAAATGAACAGCTTGTAATAAACCTTTTAGCGGTACTATTTATGTACAAATTATAATACCTCACCACAAACTCTTTAGAACTCTCTCTCTGGAAAACAAAAACATTTTAGTAAATACACATCTCAATTCACTATTACAGATATTTATCTTTTAAGATTCATCCTGGCTAAGTTAATTCGAATGTCAGTACAGTTCTCTTTGCACTCTCACAGACCTGGCTAGAAATAAGGAGGGGTAATTTGGGTGGCTTTTGAAGCTTTAAACAAACATCAGCCAGGTAAATCAGATGATACAACATATATTCCATGTATTTCACACAACAAACACAATCTCACAATTAGCTAGCTTAAAGACAAACTCTAGACATCACACATACCAGCTTTTACCATGTTTTCTACAATAACCTGTACGTCTTTTTAAACCCATAAAATCTGTTTTGTATGGTTGAGCTTCTTGCAAAGATCTATCTCATTTCATTAG
Organism: Glandirana rugosa; assembly: GCA_018402905.1. Lineage (NCBI taxonomy): Eukaryota > Metazoa > Chordata > Amphibia > Anura > Ranidae > Glandirana > Glandirana rugosa. The sequence continues at coordinate 1,500,279 of BLSH010440386.1, forward strand.
CCCATTCTCTTTTATGGACACATTCTTTACCTTAGGATTTTGGAATGGGACCCCTGATCTAGGCTGTTCATACTTATTACACCTAGGCCACTTTGCAAAGCGTGCAGAGAACACTTCAAAATCACGTATCCTGGTCCTATATTGTATGTTATTCTGTTTAACTACTTTTTCACTGGCACTGGATAGACAGAATTTAGCTATGTGGCCGAATAGGTCACATAAGTAGCATTTTACCTTAGCTAAAGTTGTACAGCGTCTCTTAACGAAAGGCTTTGTTTTTGTCGACTGGGAATGTTTGATGGCTACAAGTGGGATGGCTACAACTGGATTAGTAGTTCTTTCTTGAGGCTTACAAAATAAAGGGGCAATTTTTAAAGAGCTCTTACCTTCCAGGGATTTATTCTTGTTGGTACATACATTAGGTATGGAAGATGTCCCACTGAATTCAGACATACCCAAATCAGTTGCTCTGTTATCCACTCTGAAAACTGAGCAAACTCCTCCTGGCAGCTGACAGATAATGGTTTCACTTGACTTTCTGCATCCTTCAGTCTTTTTCTCAACTAATAAACTTCTTCCTGTAATCTGTTGTTTTCTAGTACTAGTTGCTGGTGGCTGGCATCAAAATTTGACATAGAAGCGTCTAAAGTACTGACATTACTTTTGGTTATTTCTAGAGCTTCTTTTAGGGATATGTTTTGCAAAGAGGTCATACTGCTAACACCTGGCCACAAAGATCAGCGGAGCCTTTCCCCCGTGCTTATTACTTTTTCCAGTGAAATATAATTTCACATCCTCTTCCATCAGAGGGGCAGAACGTGTCCCTTCTGCCTGGAGACTTTCCTCCCTTAATGCCAGCATGACCTTCCCTTGGCTTGCTGCTCTGTCTTCCTCTTCCTGTGCCACACAATCCCCCAGTAATTCACCTTTTACTGGGGTATCACCCTTGTTGTTTTGTGGTTCTCCCCTTTTGTCAGCCACTGAAATCTGACAGTTCATATCAGCACCTGAGCACTTTGCTGACAAGGACTGGGCACATGCATAAGGCCCAGTTCCTGACACTTGCTCCTTTTCTCCCGGTTCATCACTGCCACAACTTTTGGGTTGTGGCAGTTTCTGCTTGTCCCTATGTTCAAGTATTGTTTGGAATGATTTCTCCTTTAACCCCATTGTAAAAACATTAATTTCCTCTGCCCTATTCACTGACTCCAGCATCCATATAGCTTAAACATCTCTTTCATATGGCCGCGTCATCTTCTTGTTATGAGCAGACCGCAGCTCCTCCCAAGCTTTAAGCTTGAATGTATCTCTCTTAGAAAACTTCTTACCAGTCCAACATTCCTAATCATGAATATATTTTACCATCCAGGGTCCATATTTATTTATCCCCTCTTCCCTTGGGGTCAGTTGGTAGGGTTTACCACACTCAGACGCCCTCCTTGAGTTGATACTGTTACCCATCCTTAGGGATCACTGACCCTGAAATAATTTCCCAACCTTAAAATGGTTGTCCCAGAGGAAGCTAATCTCCAGCCAGTGATTGGGTTGTTAGAACAATAATTCAACTTTTTCCCTGTTCTTGACTATAAATCTTCAAGACAGCCTGGAGATTTCCCGAACTTGTTAATAGTTCAATCTCCCCTTTGGACTTTTCTGAAGTATTCTAAAAGAAATGCTTAAAGTAGGGCTTTCACTTCTATCATCTCAATAATAATTATCACAAACTTGAACAATCAGAACCCTATGAGTGCTTGTGGTACAAGAGGCAGTTAGTTGAGGCACAACTATTTGCAATCTGATTTGTAGCAGTTACCCTATAGCCAGTGTTCATAGGTTTTATTACAAAGCTTACAGTTGGTATATTACAAAAGAAGGCAAATGCATATACATCAAGATCATTCAGTGTGATTTAGTCTCCGTTTCCACTAGTGTGACTTGTCATGCGACTTTGGACACATAACGTTGCATTACAAGTCACAGCCCATTGATTTCAATAGCACCCATTCCAATCTATGCGACTTAAAGTAGCAGAGGACTTTAAAAAGGTACCTGCACTACTCTGATGTTACTCTCGATGAGGCTCCAACCCAGAATGTAAATTTGAATCAAAGTCACATTCAAAGTCGCACTAGAGTCACACTTCACTGTCACACTCTAAATCGTGCAACTTTGGAGTTGCACTAGTGGAAACGTAGCCCTAGGCCCACAGGTGCATTTCAGTCACAAAGATTGGGAGGCATCTCATTCAGGGGTCAACTGGAACTGCTCTTTGGCAGAAAGGCACAGATCCTTTTCCACTGCCTGCAAGAGTCCAAACAGAGCCCTTTTCGTTCACTCTTACACCCTCCTGCACTTAGGATGTTTTCTCATTCACTTTCAGTACAATTTTATATACACTATTCAAAATCAGTCTCATCAAAGTATTAGTACAGACAAAAGGTAAACAAAGGAAAGTTTTGAAAAGTTTGCTAGTCTGGGTATTCAGACAGAGGAGACAACAAAGGACATAAAAAAATGCTTAGCGTTTCTGGAGTTAGGACCTAATAAATCAGCTCCGTCTTCCATACAAGAAATATTCAACCAAACATTGAAACTCCTCACCAAGGGGCACCATCTGTTTTGGCAATTTTTACCTACCTCACTTATGCGCTTGACGGTATATACCATAACGATATATACCATAAGTGATTGCAACATTTTGTCTATATAAGAATTTAGCTATTGTCACGCCCCTGGTGGTGGAGTTTGACTTGTGCAGGGAACAACCACTCTTGCGCACCTGATTCGGGGACCCCGGTAGAGCAAACAGGTGGTCCGGGAGTGCAGGATTGCATGATGGTGTGAGAGATCCCAGAGCGGCTTGTGCAGATATGAAGGACGGTGGTACAGGCTGGGTCGGCAACTGACTGGCGGTGCGGTACAAAGGAGTAGGCAGAAGAATGGTCAGATCCAATCAGAGTTCGTAATCAGGCGGGCAGCGGAGGTACAAGGGGTCAGGCAGGAGAATGGTCTTGGGTAGCTGGGGGTCGGTGCAGGCAGATATCAAGCAGGTCAGGTCAAGCCGGGTCTTCAGGAAACAGGAACAAGGAAACAGGAACAGAAGCTGGAGGCTCACAGTTACACTAGACGCTGTAGAACGAACAGCACTGGCTGCAATGTGCTGTCCATTTAAATAGACCGTTTGGGCGCCAATGCTGGCGCATGTGCGCGCGCAAACACACACAGGCACGTGCACACGCTACTTGTGCTCGCGCACAGGCTTCCCGACCCGAACTCCAGGGACAGTGGTTATTTCCTGACAGCTATGCTGTTGTGGCTATTATCAATTAAATCAATAACCAATGACAACTGTGATAAAAAATAAAGATCTAATTTAATTCATCCAGAAAAGAAACATTTGATTAATCAATTATAACCAAATATAACACATGGTAAAACCTTAAAAGCAGTGATGCTACAATAACAGTTTTGCCAATGGACAAAGACAATTACAGAAAGAGGATGTTATGCATTAAGAAAGTTCACAGAAAAACCTTACATTACCCATCGTGCTGAGAGCCAAATAGAGAGAGAGAGAGAAAAATCAGGAGTCTTCTGAGATATACACGTACAAGCCCACCCCCTTAACCCCCCAGGTAGAGACACTCCCTTTCATAGCCACATTCAGTCAAGGGGGGGGGTGAAGAGCACTTGGTCAAATGGAGGTCATTACATGTCATAAAAAAACAGATAGCCGCAGCTGCCCCCCCCCCCCCCATCACCTCACTTGAGCCTTTGATGAATAAAACAACCCCCACACATAACTCCAGGGCTAATTATATTGTCTGTACTCAGATTGTCCAGTCCCTGGAGTTTATTTAAAACTGACCCCTATGAAACATCCACAATCAAGTTCATTTCAGGTGAAATATCAATATTTCCATTACATGGGTCACAGGAAATTATCGGCATCCCTTTACTTCCTGGATATGTAGTTTTGCCTCCTTTACTTGTACTTATACAGAAACTTGCTAAGCGCTATGACTAGTCTTACTGGTCATGGAAATGTATGGTAAAAGATATTGGGGCTTATTTACTAAAGGTAACTCAGCTGCTAAATTTTCCCTTAGTAATGTGATTAGAATGATTTTTGCAAAGGATAACCAAACATGTGCAAGGAAGAAAACAGTATTTTTGCTTGCACATGATTGAATGATGGAACTCAGCGGAGCTTCACCTTATTCACTAAGCTAAGCGAAAACTCCTTTTCAAAATGATCTGCCTATTTACCTTTAGTTCATCAACCCCTTAGGGTCTAATAGGTATATCGGTACAGCACAAGTGGTTTGGTGGCATAAAATAGACACGCGCCCTGACCATACCAAGCGATAGATCAAGGAATTAGAAGTAATCCTTACAATGTTCCATGTATAGAAAGCAGTTGAAAATAAATATATCATTGCTTGCTAGGGTTACTGCATGCTTACATTTTATCAGTAACTAATCCCCATTGTCTATATTTAAGTTTTATGTTTCCAATAAAACGGGCAGTTCTGTGAAATCACCTAGCAAGTTCTGTACTCTAAAACTGAATTGTTACACTAATATGCCCGAGTAACCAACTGTATTTTTCTTCAGGGTCCAACAGCTCCTGGCAATTTAGCTTATTCTACTGCATGTGAACAATGCAGCTATAAACAAAATTGTTACACTGTTTCTAGTAATAAAAGCAGATCTATACCAACATTTTAGGGCAAAAATGACACAGCAAACACCATGCAGAGATTACAGGGTAATTAGAATGATGTTATCATAATACACATGGCCAGGAATTTCAGCTTTAAGAAAATCTTCCTTGAGCTCTTCAGAGCCAAAAGGAAGAAGCAAGCCATTAACTTATATTATTCTGTACCTTTTCTATATAGGGCACATAATATTGTGCTCTGTCTCTAGAGAATTATCGTTTGTTTTAATGATGAATAAAAAATGTGTTGTGTAATATCATGATTTGCTACTGTAATGAAATCATTAAGTCATACTGCCTTATAGAGTCACAAGAGTATCAACCAATTCTTGAAGCTTATAATCTCTTGAAAAATGGCAAGATCGAAAGTGCTATTCCAGACTTCATATTAAATTAATTGCTTTCTCTTCTGTGCAGTGTAGGAAGAGAGACTACATTTGCTGCTAATGTTTGGCAGTAAAAGAAGACTTTTATGCACCCTCAGCTTCCAGTGCACAAGTATCATGATCCTGTTATTTAATGGGGAAGCACGTTTGCTCTTTAACCGATTGTTGTCTGGCTCGGGTGATGCACGTGGCCCACAGGAGTCCTTTAGCGTAGGACTCCTCAAGGTTCCCATATATGACAAACTTCAATACCTCATATTTTCATTGGTGACGCTTTCAAAGCCCCCTATAAGTTGTCAGTTTAACATTATAGAGGAGGTCTGGTGCTATAAGTATTGGTCTCACTACGGCGTGTGGAGAGATGTGCATATCGCAATTAGCGTTTTCATGAGTAAGCGACCCCGACACGTGTGTTAAAGCGGTTGTCTACCTGGAAAAAAAAAATAAAAACCTGCAAGACAATAGCATAATGAGCTAGTATGCATCGCATACTAGCTCATTATGAAATACTCACTTTGAAACGAAGATCCGACCGGGCTGCTCGGTCCCCTCTGAGGGAGCGGACATCTTCCCTCGGATCTTGCTTCCGGGTACGGGGCTCCGGCGCTGTGACTGGCCATAGCCGCGGGACGCCACTCTCGCGCATGCGTGCAGGACCCGTCTTTCCGGCACAGTCCGGAACTATTGCCGGGACATACAGAGCGCATGCACCGAAACGCTGCAGCAGATTAGAGAGAATATCTTCTAAATTGTACAGGTTTAGAAGATATTCATTTTACCTACCGGTAAGCCTTATTATAGGCTTACCGGTAGGTAAAAGTAAACAAAATGGGTAGACAACCGCTTTAACATTCTTATGTGCGTATACGTGGGGGTGAGTGGCCATTGTGGGGGGCATTTTATGTGCTTGGGTGGAACTTTATTTAACTTTTTTACTTAACTTTTTTTAATCACATAGGGAACAAAAAGGGGACACAAAGTCCCCGTTCTGATGATTTTTTGGTGACAGGTTATTTTATTGAGACATCCATAGTCCTCTGTGCTCCACTGAATCTATTGCAGTACAGACCGCATTGCAATAAATTCTTTCCCAGGCATGCTGGCCGGGGACACTGACAGGCGGTCCCAGAAGTGACGTTTTACATGTTGCTTCTTGGTCAGCAACAAGAAGGGGAGGAGAGTGGACGTAGGTCCGCACAGCACCCTCCCCCTACTGAGTGGTATCCACTATGTCAGTCCCGGGATACATTGCAGGGGGGGCATGCGAGGGGGGCATCTGCTTGTCAGAACTACACATAATCTCATAGGCTGCAGCCACCGGGATTGTGTGTAAAACCCCCTGCTGTCAGGTCTGTACGACATATGGACCTGGCAGCAAAAGGGTTAAAGCAGAACTAAACCCATTGGTTTCACTTTCTAAAAACAAGTAAATTAAAGGCATGCTGTTCAGTTGAAAATACAGTTGCTTGTGCTCTCAACTAAACTGCCAAGTCATCAAATGTTTGGTGTCATAACTGATCACATATGCAGCACCATGGCAACTGAAGATCAAACAGAGGCTATATATGGCAGCTTTCTTGTCTGTAAAAGTTAGGTTTAGTTCCATTTTAAAGCTGGGCATAGATGGATCATTTTTTTTTATCAGCCAGCTGGCTTGGATGAAGGAATCCTCCCTGCTATACTGTTGTATTCTGACAGCAGGACTCCCCTGCTGTCAGAATGAACTGATCAGCACTGCAGCTGATGGGCTGCTTGCGCTGATTAACCGGTTCCCGACCGGCTCGCGTAAATTTACTGCTGCACTGTGGCAGCGTTGCGAGAATCGCCGTCTATAAACAGCGGCTCTCATGCCAGCCACACTCTGCAGGAGTGTGCCCACGGCTCGGGTGGACCCGATGTCCGCCGGCGAGCCGCAATGACCTGGCAGAGAGAAAGAACGGGGAACCGTCGATGTAAACACGGCGGTTCCCCGCACTGTCAGTGGGCATTTAAAAGATCTACTGATCCCAGTCACTGGGATCAGTTAGATCTCTTATGCCCATGGCAACCCAGCCCCCTCACAGTTAGAACACACCTAGGGAACACAGTTAACCCATAGATCTCCCCTTGCAGGTTAACCCGTTCACTGCCAATGACATTTATACAGTAATCAGTGGATATTTAAGTTTCTGATCGCTGTATAAATGTCATTGGTCCAAAAAAAGTGTCAAAAATGTCTGACATGTCCGCCCCAATATCAAAGTCCTGATAAAAATCACAGATCGCCGCTATTACAAGTAAAAAAAAAAAAGAATGGTAAAAAGCCAGAAATTAATTCTCATGGTTTGTAAATCCGGCAACTTTTGGGCAAACCAATCAATAAACGCCAATTGCGATTTTTTTATCCAAAAATATGAGGAAGAATATAAATTGGCCAAAACCGATGAATACATTCGTTTTTTATATATATTTTTTTGGATTTGTATTTTAGCAAAAAGTAAGAAATATTGTTTTTTTTTTTCAAAATTGTCACTCTTTTTTTGTTTATAGCAGTGATCAGAAATGACGCAGAGGTAATCAAATACCACCAAAAGAAAGCTCTATTTGTGGGAAAAAAAGGACACAAATTTAGTTTGGGTACAACGGGTGCAATTGTCAGTTAAATCGATGCAGTGCCGAATCGCAAAAAGTGCTCTGGTCCTAAGATGGGAAATCCTTCCGGGGGTGAAGTGGTTAAACACAAATTTTCCAACAATCCCGTTCTGGAGTAGTTAATCACTAAGTCGACTCCTCTCAAAAGAGAAAAGCCATCGATGGATCCAAATGGCCAGTTTAACTGTTGAGTCAAACACAACAATTCACTCACCCTTGAGGGCAGTGACATTTGGCTTTACCAGTGGCCAATCTCTTGCAGAAATTTACCACTCACCACTCACTCACCACTCACATTTTTGTAAATATTTTATTATATCTTTTCATGTGACAACACTGAAGAAATGACACTTTGCTACAATGTAAAGTAGTGAGTGTACAGCTTGTATAACAGTGCAAATTTGCTGTCCCCTCAAAATAACTCAACACACAGCCATTAATGTCTAAACCGCTGGCAACAAAAGTGAGTACACCCCTAAGTGAAAATGTCCAAATTGGGCCCAATTAGCCATTTTCCCTCCCTGGTGTCATGTGACTCATTTGTGTTACAAGGCCTCAGGTGTAAATGGAGAGCAGGTGTGTTAAATTTGGTGTTATTGCTTTCACTCTCATACTGGTCGCTGGAAGTTCAACATGGCACCTAATGGCAAAAAACTCTCCGGGGATCTGAAAAAAAAGAATTGTTGCTTTACATATAGATGGCCTAGGCGATAATAAGATTGCCAAGACCCTGAAACTGAGCTGTAGCATGGTGGCCAAGACCATACAGAGGTTTAACAGGACAGGTTCCATTCAGAATAGGCCTCGCCATGTTTGACCAAAGAAGTTGAGTTATTTTGAGGGGACAGCAAATTTACACTGTTATACAAGCTGTATACTCACTACTTTACATTGTAGCAAAGTGTCATTTCTTCAGTGTTGTCACATGAGATACTATATATACTGTATATATAAACATTTTGACTTGCATTTCTATTTTTAAACTCAGTGGGTTGTTTTATAAGTTAAAGGTTTATATAGGTGCTGGTAGAAAGGAGTTTATTCACTGCTGGGGCTGAAATGTGCTGGGGAAGTGAGTGTATATACTGCAGAGGCACAATATTTGCTAGAGGGAAAGGGGATGTAAATAGCTGGAGCTGGCTATGAGCTGGGGAAAGGGGGAGTGTTGGTACTGCTGGACTGAATATACAGTATATAGTGCTGTGCTGAATATATGTCCTGTAGAAGAAGGGTGTATATACTGCTGTGCTAAAAATACAGTATGTGCTGGAGGGAAAGGATGTGCTGTATTTTCTTTACTATAGATGGCGCTCAACTGCAGTGACATTGCAGTTGGAGGGGAAGTCAAGAGGAACATGGTTCCTCTATGGTTTCCTGGGTCATTGGAAAAGTTATCTGATTGGATGCTGCCACCCCATGTGACTCTGGCAGCCATCTCTGGTCAGGCAGAGCTGATTTACGGCCCTGGCTCCCAGGCATTCCACGCGTGGGTAATGTAGGGAAAGGTCACCCGTCTGACAGGGACAGTAATAGCAGTAGGGAGAGGTTCCTGATCAGTAGGGTAAGAGCAGGGACACACTATCTTTCTCGGAAGCCTCCTATGTTTTGGGCACAGACTGGCTAAGCTGCATTCTATCCCTTAAGACAGATGCTGACAGACCTACTGCTACCTTGTTCTCTGCAACATCCTGTGAGTGCACAAATGGTTGGGTTGTCTCCCTGTCGGGTAGTTGTGTTTTCTTGGACTTTGCTACAATACAGGTCTGTTGTTACATCTGGTCTCTGAGTGTTTACTGCCGCCAAACCACGCTGCACCTCCCCACATAGTGGACTGAATATATGTGCTGGAGGGAGAGTGTGTTTACAGTGCTAGACTAAATATATGTGCTGGGGGGAGAGGCTGTATATACTGCTGGGCTGAATTATTGTGTTAGAGGGTGAGGGTGTATATAGTGCAGGGCTGAATTATTGTGTTAGAGGGTAAGGGTGTATATGCTGCTGGGTTGTATATATGTGCAGGAGGGACAGGGTGTATATAGTGCTGGGCTTAATATATGTGTTAGAGGTAGAGGGTGCATATAGTGCTGGGCTTAATATATGTGCTGGAAGGAGAGTGTGTATATAGTGCTAGGCTGAATATATGTGTCAGAGTAAGAGGGTGTATATAGTGCTGAGCTGAATATACACTATATTGTAAAAATCATTGGGACACATGCCTTTACATGCGCATGACCTTTAATGGCATCCAAGTATTAGTGCGCAGAGTTCAATATTGAGTTGGCCCAACCTTTGCAGCTATAACAGCTTCAACTCTTTTGGGAAGGCTGTTCACAAGGTTTAGGAGTGTGTCTATGGGAATGTTTGACCATTCTTCCACAAGTGCATTTGTGAGGTCAGGCACTGATTTTGGACGAGAAGACCTGGCAGGCAGTCTCCTTTCTAATTCATTCCAAAGGTGTTTGGGTTGAGATTAGGATTCTGTGCAGGCCATTCAAGTTCCTCTACCCAAAACTCGCTCATCCATGTCTTTATGGACCTTGCTTTGTGCAATGGTCCAAATCATTTGGTGATTATAGTGTGGGGTTGCTTTTCAGGGGTTGGGCCTGGCTCCTTAGTTCCAGTGAGGGGAACTCTTAAGGTGTCAGCATACCAAGACATTTTGGCCAATTTAATACTTCCAACTTTGTGGGAACAGTTTGGGCATAGCCCATTCCTGTTCCAGCATGACTGCGCACCAGTGCGCAAAGCAAGGTCCATAAAGACATGGATGAGCGAGTTTAGGGTGGAGGAACTTGACTGGCCTGAAACGAGTCCATACCTCAACCCGATAGAACACATATGGGATGAATTTGAGTGGATACTGCGAGCCAGGCCTTCTCGTCCACATTAGTGCCTGACCCCACAAATGTGCTTCTGGAAGAATGGTCAAACATTCCCATAGACACACTCTTAAACCTAGTGGACAGCCTTCCCAGAAGAGCTGCAAACAGTTGCAAAGGGTGGGCCAACTCAATATTGAACCCTACGGACTAAGACTGGGATGACATTAAAGTTCATGTGCGTGTAAAGGAAAACTTTTGACAATATAGTGTATGTATTAGAGGAAGAAGGTGTTTATACTGCTGGGTGGATAATATGTGTTGAAGGAAGAGGTTGTATATACCGCTGGGCTGAATATACTGTATGTGTAGAGGGAGAGGGTGTATATACTGCTGTGCCAAAAAAAAAGTATATGCTGGAGGGAGAGAGTGCGTATATAGTGATGTGCTGAATATATATGCCGCACAGAGAGGATGTATATTGTGCTGGGCTGAATATATGTGCAGGAGGGGGAGGATGTATATAATGCTGGACTGAATATACTGCATGTGCTGGAGGTACAGAGCGTATATTAGGGATTGCACCTTGTGGCTAATGGAAAACCGAAATTAGCATTAGTAACCTTTTGCTGCCACCCAGCCACCTTTAAGCAAAATACTGGCATATCTGATCATAGTATGTATTACTGAAAGTGTGTGTCAAACCACCTTAAGGTTATTTGGCATTTTATGTCTGCATGCTAAAGCTACAGTAGTAATTTTGAGATGTTAACATATTTTCATTTTGACATGTCCCGACAAATGATAGTATTCGTTTAATAGGGCATATATTTGCAGACCCTATGATGAATAGACTTTTTCTCTCTTATACTAGTTACGTATTCCATTCCCTAGAGTAATTCAGTATATAGGATGTTCCCTGTCATTTACAAGACAAAAGTACTGTCATCGTCTTTGCAAAAAGAATTGTAATGCTTTTAGATTAGGAGCGGCTCAAGGACAAGTGCTATAACCAATCAATTCACAATTGCAGATCTGCTTTGCAATAAAAACGGTAATTTTCTATGTGACGGAGACAGACAATCCTTCTGTAGGAGGCTGAAATTATGGTGAGTAGAAGTATTCCATCTGTCATTCTATTCTTACCAGCAGACAATCCGAGGGAGGCTGGGAGTCATCTTATAGAAGACGATTTCTATTATTTTTATTGGAAATAATACTTTGATTTTTTTTTTTGTGTGTAACAATTGAAATATATGTATAGCAATGCCACTATGAATAATTCAAGACTTACTGAAATATGTTTTCAATATTTATAGTAAATATGTTCCACTTTGTTGAAAACACTTGTAAGTAATAAGAACATTGTGGTTTACAAAGAGATTGATGTGGGGGGAAGGATTTCCAACTGTGGTTTTCAAGGATCACTCAGGCTGGATTCATATGGTTGCCCTGTGATAAAGCACATGCATTATGCTACTCATTAACAAGTGTTGCATTAATAATTCATTTGAATGGACTGCCTAACATACCCAAAAATAGATGCATGAACTATAATTTTGTAATGCACCGCAATGCACAGTAATGCACTAGCATGCATTGTGATGCCCTGCAACACAGACAGGTTGGTAAGGTGCCCTGGGTGCCATTCAGCATGAATGGCACAACAGCACACCAATATGCATTTTCAGGTGTTGCAGCAAAGTACCGCAATGCAACAGTATGATCCCAGTACTGCAGTGTGTATTATGGAATTCATTAGACACAGTTTAATGGCCAGGTTTGTTGTGGTGTGATATTTTTCATTTTAAAGTGCATTGCATTAAGGCAATTTATTTACTTAGAAAGGGCTTCCAAAGCATGGCAACAGATAAAATAACCTCTGTAGCACTAGTTTAATGCCATGCACAGCTTGTGTGTCATGGTTCTAAATGAATGGCACTGCAATGCACTGCTGAAAGCATTACCAGGTGTTGCGCTAATGCATAGTATAAAGTGTTTTACCATGTCCTACCACAATGTATGGGTGTAAATTCAGCCTTAACCACTTCAGCCCCGGAAGGACTTACCCCCTTCATGACCAGAGCACTTTTTGCCCTTTGCCACTGCGTCGCTTTAACTGAAAATTGCGCGGTTGTGCGATGTTTTACCCAAACAAAATTTACATCCTTTTTTCCCACCAATAGAGCTTTCTTTTGGTGGTATTTGAACACCTCTGCGGTTTTTATTTTTTGCGCTATAAACAAAAAAAGAGCGACAGTTTAGAAAAAAAAAACAATATTTTTTACTTTTTGCTGTAATACATATCCAAAAAAAAAAAATATATAAAAAACTAGTTTATTCATCAGTTTAGGCCAATATGTATTCTTATACAAAAATCGCAATAGGCGTATATTGATTGGTTTGCGCAAAAGTTGCAGCGTTTACAAACTATGAGAATTCATTCATGGTGTTTTTACTATTTTTTCATTTTTAGTAGTAATGGCGGAAGTCTGTGATTTTTTTTCAGTACTGCCATATTGCGGCAGACAGATCAGACATTTTTGACACTTTTTTTGGGACCGTTGACATTTATACAGCGATCAGAGCTAAAAATAGCCACTGATTACTGTATAAATGTCACTAGCAGGGAAGTGGTTAACCTGCAGGGGGCAATCAAGGGGTTAACTGTGTCCCCTCAGCATGTTCTAACTGTGTTGGGGCTGGGCTGGCAGGGGCATGACAGATCTAACTGATCCCGGTGACAGGGATCAGTAGATAACTGTCATGGCACCTGACAGAACGGGGAACCGCAGTGTTTACATTGGCGGTTCCCCGCTTTTCTTCTGTATCAGGCGATCGCGGGTCCCCGCGCCTGCGTGATTCGCCGTTTATAAGCGACTGGTGGCGGCCCGTGCATTAAGGGTGCACTGGCGCCATCCCCCTATCTCTGCCGACTCCCCCCTATCTATCCCTTTCAGGACGCAGGACACATGGATTCCTATGGGGGAGGAAGAGTTTTTTTATTTTAGCACCTGATTAGAGCCCAAGGCTCTAATAGGCTTCAAAATAGGGTGGGCCCCAATCCCACTCAATTGTGTGCCATAGAGAATGAATTTTCGCTATTTTCACACTACCGTTCCTCCCCTCCAATCAGGAGCCAGGTCTGTGAGACCTGTTTGCCGATTGGCCTAAGCATCCTATTGGATGCCTGGCATTTAGGAACAGGAAGAGAACAGTAGGAGACAGAGGAGCGGACACCGGAGCCGCCGCTCCACTCAACTCCGGGCCGCCACTCCCCACACCTGCGGGCCGCCGCTCCCCAGACCTCTATGCCACCGCTCCCTGGACCTCCATGCCTCTGCTCCCCGGACCTCCCTGCTGCTGCTCCCTGGCCCTCCAGGCCGCACCTCTGGCGGCCTTTCCTGGCCACTCCCCGCACCTCCATCCACAGGTAAGTGACCGCGCGGAGAGGGGGGGGGGATGCGGGTGCTGTCATTGCAGCGAACTGCCCCTTGGGGGGGATGCTGGCAGTGCTGCCTCCAAAATGAAATGCCCACCAGCTGCTACAGTAAACGGCGATTCATGCTACGCTGACACTCTGTAGCAGTAGATGTACATGAGCCGGTCGGGAACTGGTTAATGAAGCAGTCTAATTATTTCACTGGTGTTTCTCAGGAAGAATCTGCAAAACTTAAAGCAGAATTATAGGCACATTTTTTTTTCATTTTGGATAGAACAAGGGTGGGTTAATCCCCCATCAGTTTATTTTCACCATCTGTGTCCCATTGTGGAGATTTTCCTTCCTGCCCCTCAGCCAAACAGGAAGTGGGAGGAAATCCCTGAAAATTAAGGGAATACCTTGGGGACCACTAGATCATTAGAACTAGTGTCCCCATTGGAGGATTTCTCCTCTATTACTTTTCAATGGGACAACCAAAAATGTGGGTTTTCTTTTACTTTCACTTTCAATGATAATGGTAAACAGGACAAATAGAGAGGGGGAATCTCCTTAACGGGGGCACAGACAGCAATAAAAACTGAAAAGCATTATAATCCCTCTCCGCTCTATCTAAAACTACAAAAAGTTTTGCCTTTAGTTATACTTTAAACCTAAAGCCTCGTACACACATTGCGATTGTCGTACGACCGCACATCCAACTTTTCCCAAAATCGTCTGTCCATGATTTTGTCTAGCGTACTGATGGGGGTAAAGTGGCCTAGGTAACCAGATATAGGAGTACGTCTAAGTGTACAAATAACCCCTAACGGGACATTGTCACTCATTATTAGATGGCATAGCTCACCTTTCTAGTTTATTATGTTTATTAGAGGACATAGGGGAATCACCGATCAAACATCAGAAACAAAAGTCAAGATTCAAAAAGCCTCTAAGATCCACCAGTGTGGTAAAAAGCCACGTACATATATATATACATACATATGTAGTTTGGACTTACATCAGCGTACAAATCGGCTCAGGCCCACCAAGGGCAGGTGCCCACCATGCACAGGGGTCAGAGTGGAGGTGGAATCAAGAGAGAGGAGACGCTGAAGCAAAGTCGGACTACAGACCAGCTGAAAAGAGAGTGGGGGGGGGGGGCATAGAAGAGCTGATGAGTTACAAGGTTACTTTGTCATGAAATAGGTAATTAAATAGCAGAAGGGAGTGGCAGAGAGAAGTGTCCTTAATATATCATATAAAGAACTCAGAGAGAGAAGGAGATGAAAGGAGGAAAGGAAAGAGAAGAAGAGGAGGAAAAGAGGGAGGAAGGAAGCAGAGAGAAGAGGGGAAAGACGGAAAAGAAGGAAAAGAAAGAAAAGTGAGAGGGGGAAAGAGGAAAAGGAAAGAGAGGAAAGAACAGAGATTGGGAAGTTGCAAGGTGATAGCCAGTGAGAGAATCCAGCCAGCGTTGAGAATGAGAGAAGCAACTTGGGATGTTGGGTATGAACCATAGATCATAAACCTGTCTGTAAGTGCTGGAGCAGGGAGTGCTGTATAATAACCGCACAGAGGCGCTTAGGCCTGGACAGGGAGACTGTCCACCTGCACTGCTGATGCCGGTATAAAAGCCCACCTGGTTACAATCAGTAACCGATCTGAGAGGGGAGATGGAACATACACCAATGGGGTCTGAGCTCACAGCTTAGGCTCGACCCAGATATCGGCGGACCTGAAGGAGAACTGCGAGGCATTGCATCCTAAGAGGGAGGTGTGGAAGGCCGCGTCATCTCCCTCAGGCCATGAGATACGAGCAGAGGGCCGGCGAACAGCAAAGGGGAGGAGGCGGGGGCATTTCCGAATTCCTGCAGAGTCCAGCGGACCTGAAGGAGAACTATGGGGAGCCGCATCATAGGGGAGGGGCTGGAAAGCCACGTCATCGCCCTCCAGCCGCTGAGCACGGGTAAATCGCGGGCAAATGACAGAGGTGCAGAGGCGGGGGCTTACCCAAAGTCCTATACAACATCGACATCAGGATCAAAGTCACAGGCAAATATGGGCTAACTGCAGCCACAATATGTCAAAGGACCGGGCATATCAGACACAACAGACCAAAAGGAGAGGGGAAGAAGGAGGGGAAGAAAGATAGAACAAAGAAAAGGGCCACAGAGCTGGATCAAAAACATGCGCCCAAAAGCAAAGGACAGATGCAATCTGACCCCCCCACCAGTATAGCAGGGAGGCAGCACTGTGGGTGGAGAACAGGGGCAATGTGAGGCAACGTGGAACTAGACGCGAGGGGTACAACCCCCACTGTGCCTAAATGCTCCGAGCAGTGTGCACATCCTGCCCTAGGTGATCCGGAGCATCAAGAGAAAAATTATATATATTACAGTATAGTGGCATGCATAATGATCATACATAGTATACCAACCCATCCAGTCATGTATTGTCCAGGGTCCTGCAAAAAATTAGGAGATAGAGGCAAGGGGGAAGGGGGGGGCAAAAAAGGGGGGGGGGGAATGGAGTGATTATAAATAAAAAGTGTTTGAAAATGAAAATCTTTACCCAAAAACTAGAGTATGGATCACAGACATATTAGCCTATCTCTAGTAGAAAAAAATATTACTGCGCTACCCCAAAATATTTGTATAGAAAAGCTACTAGCACACCAACCACAACAAAATTGGACATATACAGATTAAAGACAGTGCAGCGCTAATCCAATGTGAATAATCCTAAAAATTGTGTGAATATTAATCAAAATTAGTATAACATAAAATACAACAAAAAATATGTGAATATTATAAGTTGTTCAAAATTCATATATAACATATAGTGCAACAGAACCCTCAAGCATGAAATTAAGCCCAAGAGTCCATAAATCCAGTGAGTGAATATGTCTTCATATTGATTCGGAAAATTGCTCTATTCAATCAGATGAAAACTGTTCATATAGTGCAGTAATCCAGAAATTAGAGGTATCAACCCGGTGATAAAGAGAGGAGGCAAATTATCATCCACATGCAGTGTCACCACCACCAGGAGAAATACAAGGTACCCTTACCAGCTATAACTGGGTAAACAGCATATATATCCACCAAGACTCATCCAAAGGGCCACCATCAAAATTCCCAGGATAACAATTCTTCCTCCAGGGGGTACACTCGAACTGTATCCTTCACAGCACCATCCAATATGGATCTCTCCCACCCTCCGGACGAGAAACCATAAAGGAAAGGCCTGAAAGAGGCCGTTTCATTCAGGCCGGGGAGGATTTAGTCTGTATATCCAACGTAGTTCAACCCCCACGTGGGTTGAGGTGAACACGGTCGAGCACCAGGAACTTTATCTGGGGAAAATGTCCCCCATGGATGTATTTGACATGACGTTCGAGGGGGAGTTCCTCATTACACGTTTGCATGCTTGCAATATGTCGATACGCTCTTCGCCATAGCTCCAGCTTAGTTTTACCAACGTAAAAGGCAGAGCAGTCACAGGTAAGTAAATAAATAACACCCTTAGTTTTACAGTTAGCATTTTTTCCCCATTGGGTAGAATTATGTCTTTTGAGGTGTTTACATAGCGACTAGTGTTGAGCGAACCCGAACTGTAACGTTCGGGTCCATACCGAACTTTGGGGTGTCCGGGACCCGGACCCAAACCCGGACATTTCAAAAAACATTCGGGTTCTGGGTTCTGGTAGTTGATCACGCATGTTGAATAGCTGCAGGGCAGCCAATCAACAAGCGTTTCACTGGTTTGCCCTTAGAAGCCATCACAGCCATGCCTACTAATGGCATGGCTGTGAATGGCCAGTGCATCATGTGACCCAGCCTCTTTATAAGCTGGAGTCACTTGATGCTGCAGTCACATGCTCTCTGAGACTCTGACCAGTGTAGGGAGAGGAAGCTGCCAGCACTGTGAGGGACAGATTGCAGACATTTTAACATCTCATCCTGCATCCTGAGATTACTACTACTATTGCTCTGAGGGACAGATTGCAGACCTCAGCCTGCATTACACAGCGATCTGATTGTGGAGTAATTTGATATTACATACTCCTGCTTTGAGTGACAGATTGCAGATCAAACCCTGCATTACAGAACGATCTGACTGCACTAGGTAGAGGCTTCTGCTTAGAGGGACAGATTATTGTTCAAAAATCATCTCCTAGTTCTATAGGGAGAGGTTCCAGCTGTTTCTTACAGGGACAGATTATTGTTCAAAAATCATCTCCTAGTTCTAAAGGGAGAGGTTCTAGCTGTTGATGTAAGTGACAGATTATTGTTCAAAAACCGTCGGCTACTCCTATAGGGCCAGGTTCCAGCTGTTGCTTAGAGGGACAGATTATTGTTCAAAAATCATCTCCTAGTTCTAAAGGGAGAGGTTCTAGCTGTTGCTGTAAGTTACAGATTATTGTTCAAAAATCATCTCCTAGTTCTAAAGGGAGAGGTTCCAGCTGTTGCTTAGAGGGACAGATTTTTGTTCAAAAATCATCTCCTAGTTCTAAAGGGAGAGGTTCTAGCTGTTGCTGTAAGTGACAGATTATTGTTCAAAAATCATCGGCTACTCCTATAGGGCCAGGTTTCAGCTGTTGCTTAGAGGGACAGATTATTGTTCAAAAATCATCTCCTAGTTGTAAAGGGAGAGGTTCTAGCTGTTGGTGTGAGCGGTACATTTCTTGCACCAAAATAAAAACTCTGTCTACGTTGGTGTTGTCAAAAAAAAAAAGAAGGTATTAATTGGTATTAATAAATACTTAAATAGGGCTACATAGTACATTTGCGGGCACAATGAGGAGAGCAAATAAGGGACGTGGTCATGGTGCTGCTGGTGATGCTGGTGCTGCTGGTGTTGGTGGTGTTGGTGAACCTCCTGTTGGAAGGAGAGGACGTGGTCGAGGTGTGCCAGGTACATGCACAAGGGAAACACCTTCCTCAGGTAGCCAACAGAACCTTCACCGGTATATGGTAGGCCCGAATGCCCCTCAACGATTGGTGAGGCCAGAAGAAGTACAGGCGATAGTAGATTGGGTGGCTGACAATGCCTCCAGTTCCTTCACATTGTCTCCCTCCCGGTCCCTTGATGAAAGTTTAGAGTTGGCACCTGGACCCCATGGCCATCTGTCTTTCACCTCAGCCCCTTGTAAATTAGCCAAGCAGTCTGAGCCCCAAGTCATGCAAGAGACTCTTATGCTTTTTGATGATGAGATTTGAAAGTAGTTCCCTGGCCCTCCCTCTGTTACACTTCCTTGACCTCCGTAACAGTCGGTGGGTTAGATGATAGCGGACATGAAGAAGACCGGAGTGGTTAGCAACTCCCCGTAAGCCCGGATGGTATATGGCCACTTCCAAGACAACCGATGGACTCCTTCCACAAAGGGAACACGTACATGGACCGTGTGGAGCTGGTGCAGGAGAGGAAGGTTGTCCTCCAAGTGGTTGTGGTGGTTGTGGTCGTCGTGGTCGTAGTGGTCGTCGTGGTACTGGTGCAGGGAATAAACGAGAGGAGTAACACGGGCGTTTACATGATACATCGGGATAAATTCATAAATAATTATGG
>BLSH010440386.1:1520137-1541088 GCA_018402905.1 Glandirana rugosa
GATAGCCTGAGCCGGGGCATAAATGTTCTAAACCTGAGCACAACCCCCATGATCAGGCATCTAAATTCAAGGCACAAGCTGCATTGGAATAATTACCTCAAAATCCAAGAAGGGTCTCGGCCTCCTCCTGCTTCCTCTTCTGCTGCTGCCTCGGCCTCTTCCTCCACCAAACAGACGATATGACAGCAACGCCACCATGTCCGCCACCGTCCCCAAGCATTTCCACACCATGGTCCCATGGAAGCTTACAGCTCTCCATCTCCCAAACACTGGAGAGAAAGAGGAAGTACCCCCCTACCCACCCGCGATCCCTGGCAATGAATGCCAGCATTGCAAAATTCCTGGCCTTTGAAATTCTTGCATTCCGTCTGGTTGACACGGACAGTTTCAAAAACCTGATGTCGGTGGCTGTCCCACAGTACGTGGTTCCCAGCCGCCACTACTTTTCCAGGCGAGCCATCCCTTCCCTGCACAAACAAGTCGGGGACAAGATCAAGTGTGCACTGCGCAACGCCATCTGTGGCAAGGTCCACATAACCACTGATACCTGGACCAGTAAGCACGGGCAGGGACTCTATATCTCGTTAACTGCACACTGGGCAAATGTAGTGGCGGGTGGGCCTGAGCCGGCTAGTCATTTGGCGCATGTCCTTCCCCCACCGAGGATTGCAGGGCATTTCTCTTTGCCTCCTGTTGCCTCCTCCTCCTACTGCGCTTCCTCCTTCTCTACCACCTACTCATTCACTCAACGTAACACCTTCACCACCAACATCAGCACATCCAGGGGGAAACAACAGCAGGCTGTTTTAAAACTGATGTGTTTAAGGGATAAACCCCACACTGCGCAGGAGCTGTGGACAGGCATTGAACAACAGACCAATGAGTGGTTGTTACCACTGAGCCTCAAGCCCGGCCTGGTGGTGTGCGACAATGGCCGAAATCTCGTAGCGGCTCTGGGCCTAGCCCGTTTAACGCACATCCCTTGCCTGGCGCATGTGCTGAATTTGGTGGTACAGAATTTTCTAAAAAACTACCCGGATATGTCAGAGCTGCTGCAGAAAGTGCGGGCCGTCTGTGCGCACTTTCAGCGTTCTTACCCTGCTGCTGCTCGCCTGTCTGTGCTGCAGCGTAACTTTGGCCTTCCCGCTCACTGCCTCATATGCGACGTGCCCACAAGGTGGAACTCCACCTTGCACATGCTGGAGAGACTGTGCAAGCAACAGCAGGCAATAGTGGAGATTCAGCTGCAGCACGCATGGGTCAGTCGCTCTGCGGAACAGCACCACTTCACCACCAACGAGTGTTGGCTACCTACTCTTACTCCTCCACCACCGCCACTTCCACCTACACTGCCACGGTCACGGCCTAGTCAACCTCTAGGCTCCTACTCCACATCCACCCCCCCTTCCCATTTTTTTTATTTGATTTTAATTTATTTTCCCATCCCCATTTTTTTGTAGGGCACTTGCTCTACTCTTACCCCCATTTTACTTCCTTTGGCAGCCCTCTAGCACCTGCCAGGACTTTGTTACAGCCATTTTAGTGCCTAAAAGTTTGGGCCCTAATTGACTTCAATGGGGTTCGAGGTCCGGGATAAAGTTCGGGTAACGTCCGGTACCGAACCCAGACTTTTTCCCGAAGTTCGGCCGAACCCCCCAAACCCAAACATTGGGGGGTTCGATCAACTCTAATAGCGACAGTAGTTGCATCTATCGCATCGAAACTTACCTAAGTGTCTGCAGGGGTCATTGCGCTTGTTGCCCCTGTATTCACTTTGCACCAAGGAGTCTCTAACCGATTTAGCTCGTCTAAAGGTGATACTGGGTGTTTCAGAAACAAAGATTGCTAAGCTGGACTCTATGGTTAGTAGATGCCATTATTTTTTGAGGATACCAATCGCGTCACCCCATCCGGGGTGGTCTGCTTCTTTTTGGGGAATATTAGATCCCTCCAGGGTCCCAATAGAGCTTTTCTATAGGCTTTTTTGAGGCAAGTAGGTCAGTAACCCCGTGCCAATAATCTGGTTCTCAATTTATCGGCCTCCAACTTAAAGTGAGTAATCATCGTGCAATTACATCTAAGTCTGAGGTATTGGCTGTATGGTATAGACCTGATGAGGTTCCTGGGATGGGAGCTGCTCTCGTGTAAAATGGAGTTCCCTGCTGTGGGTTAAGGTAGAGTGTGCTATATATCTGACCATCTGTATCTTTTTGTGGATCTCCACATCCAGAAAGGATATCTGCCTGGGGTCTGAGTTCATAGTGAACTTTAGATTGAATTCGTTGGTCCCCAGTAGTTCCATAAACTCCAACAGAAGAGCAGCTGATCCATCCCATACCACCAGAACATCATCAATATATCTGTACCATAGCAGTATGTGATCCATAAAGTTGGCAAATGTGTCAGAGTCGAAAATCCCCCGCTCCCACTCCCCCAGGTACAGGTTGGCATATGAGGGTGCACAGCACGTCCCCATAGCCACACCCTGCACCTGGAGGAAGTGGGAGCCATTGAAAGAGAAATAGCTGTGACGTAAGATAAATTTCAAGGAGTTCAGAATGAATTCCAGTTTGGGGTCATCGTCAATGCTGCCCTGAAGCAAAATATGTTTAATACATGCCATACCCTTCTCGTGGGGAATTGAGCTATATAGGGCTTTGATATTTATGGCTACTAATAATGTATCGTGAGGGAGATGTAAATCTTCAAGAATGGTGTATGGTATCTCTGATGTATGTGGGCATGCTGACTACAAAGGATCTAAGATGGTTGTCAATCATAGTACTTTTCTGGTTCTCTGTCAGGGAGCCATTACCAGAAATAATTGGGCGGCCTGGTGGATTGGAGGTGTCTTTATGTAGTTTAGGAAGGGCGTAGAAAAAAGGAGTACTGGGGTGAGTTGTGCAGACAAATTCCCATTCATGTTTGTTGATAGCATTATTAAGGTAAGCTAGATCGATCATTTGATAAAAATCTTTTTGAAATTTCTCAATAGTATTGTGTCCAATGGGGCGGTACAACTGCTTATTTTCTAGGATGTCTAGACACATCCTCTCATATTGTTTGTTATCCATGATGACTAGGTTACCACCCTTATTCGACGGCTTAATTGTTATGTTATGGTTTTTAATGAGTTTCTGAAGACCTGATTTTTCTTCCAGACTGCAATTACTGCTAGGTTTATGGATCTTCAATTTTTTAATTTCATCCATGGTGAGTTTTACGAATGCTGCTAAATTTGAATTCAAACTTAGTGATGGGAACTTGTCCGATTTTTTCTTCATCATAGTCTCATGACTATTTACTGAGTCAATTTGAGTATCAGGATCAAATTGCTCAATAAGTTCCTCTATCTGCTCGTGGGCAGAGGGAGTCGGAGTCTCCTCCTCCTCAAGCAAGGAAATGAGGGCATCTAGAGCTTCCAGGTCCCTCTGCTTACGACCACCAGGGGCATCTTTGGCTCTATCCTTATTGTATAAGTATTTCAAAAGTAGTCGTCTGACAAAAAGATGTATGTCTTTGGTTAATTCAAATTTATCCACATTACTATCTGGACAGAAGCTCAGGCCTTTCATTAGTATATCTATCTCACTCGGGGAGAGAGGATATTGGGACATATGATTATCTGTGGGGGAGGGGGTAGTCCTGAATTGGTGATCCTCTGGATTAGCAAGTGTTATCGTGTCCCTGGAGTGGGAGGGTCCAGTTCTAAAAAACCATCATGCCTTGGAGACGTGTTACTTGAAGAGCGAGTGACAGTAGGAATAAGAAGTGTGGTAGAGGGTGTGGGTTGAAGATTAGGTCTTGCAGAAAGGTCACCACCAGAATTACCTGATACTATTACAGGAATAGAGGCACCCGAATTGTGAGTCGTGGAATGTTCAACTGTCGGTTTCTTGTTTAAGTGTTCTTGAGCTTCCCCCCTATGGAAGCATCTCTTAAATTTGCGTGATTTTCGACCTTTGTTGGAACCTTTGGAAGGAATAGAAAAGTTAGATGAAATGTGCGATACATCAGAGTGTGTGTCATCAAAATGTCTATTGTTAAGTCTAGGTTTTTTAGGGCCTTGGGATGGACTCCATCTATATGCAGTTTTATCTTCAAAGGCCATCTTGTTCCTGTAAAATTTCTTCTAGTTAGTAGAATTCCCTTCCTATAGTTTTCAATATGTTCCTTAAGTTTGGTATGAAGCTGTAGATAGCTGGGAGAGTCCTTGAACGGTACCAGGACAATCCCAATTTTGTCCAGATCTCTATCGAGATCCTTAATTCTCTTATTGTATTCATCAATAAGCTGTAGCATCATCGTTTTGGAACATAACCGTAAATTTTGTTCCCATGCTTCTATGAAAGAGGAGTCCAGATTGTCCAGGGTAGGGAAAATCTGGACCCTCAGTCCAAATGGGTTATTGTCATTCTTTATATAATTATCAAAGGTTTTCACATGCCAAAAGTATGCTACCTTCTTTTCCAAAAGCTTCCTAAGGGTTGCAAACAACATTAACAGTTCTGATTCCTTTGATTCATTTTGACTGCAATCCTTATGTATGTTCGACATCAAAGACTCCCATTGTTTCCCTATATATTCGACCATGATTGGGGAAAGACGGAAGAAAAAAGAAGAAGAAAAAAAGGGGGGTTATTGAGGTGGGGGCACCTCTAGTTTGTAAACCTCAATTGTATCTACACTAGATATATATCTAGTCTAGATCAACATATTCTTTTATCAGTTCAATGCTAAAAAACATATAAATGTAACATAGAAGTGATAGTCCCCAGCAGTACTTAGTGGTACTTGGGACTAATTCGCCCCAGGACAATCTCCAAGGGAGAATTTAATACATTATAAATCCACTGGTGTCTGACTGTATTGTCTAAGATCACCGTAAGCTCTCAACATGAGTAAAATAATCCATTTCAGAGCTATCACCACCAGTTGGGAGGGTAATGGTATTTGCTACTGGAAATGCAACAAAAAGCAGGAGTGGTGGCAAAAAATAGAAAGAACCCTCCGAAGAAAGGGGCTTTAGGCATTCCCAGATTGGAAACATATAGATACCATGGATAGTAAAATATCCTAATATTTAGTAAAATATCCTAATATTTATTGTTGTGCACATGTAACAACTAAAACCAGGCCAAGAGGCCAAAATATAAGCACTGATAAAATGAAGGACCACATGGACAAAACATAACGAGACAAAACAAAGCAAGAGCACTGTGCAAAGACAAATGGTGATGAAAGGACCCCCGGAGTTGGAGAAAGGCTGCAAGAACATGTGTCGCGTTTCGAGATAGTTGATGAACTCTTCTTCAGGGATGTTACAGATGGGGTTCTACAATATATAAAATTGCAATGAATGACAGCATAGCACAGCAGTTCAAATATGTACAATGCATGGCTTTGGATGGATAGAACAACATGCATGTCACTGCCTTTTATGTTGGTAAAACTAAGCTGGAGCTATGGCGAAGAGCAAGCATGCAAACGTCTAATGAGGAACTCCCCCTCGGACGTCATGTCAAATACATCCATGGAGGACATTTTCCCCAGATAAAGTTCCTGGTGCTCGATCGTGTTCACCCCAACCCATGTGGGGGTGATTGGGATAAAGCTATCTTACAACGTGAACTACATTGGATATACAGACTAAATGCTACCTCTCTCCCCGGCCTGAATGAAACGGCCTCTTTCAGGCCTTTCCTTGATGGTTTTTCGTCCGGAGGGTGGGAGAGATAGAATAATATGTCTGTGATCCGTACTCTAGTTGTTGGGTAAAGATTTTCATTTTCAACCACTTTTTATTTATAATCACTCCATCCCCCCCTTTTTTTTTTGCCCCCGACTCCCCCCCCTTTTTGCCTCTATCGCCTCATTTTTTGCAGGACCCTGGACAATACATGACTGTGGCCCTTTTCTCTGTTCTATCTTTCTCCCCCTCCTTCTTCCCCTCCCCTTTCTTCTTTTTGCCTGTTGCGGGGTCTGTTGTGTCTGATATGCCCGGTCCTTTGAAATATTGTGGCTGCAGTTAGCCCATATTTGCCTGTGACTTTGATCCTGATGTCAATGTTGTATAGGACTTTGGGTACGCCCCCGCCTCCGCCCCTCTGTCATTTGCCCACTCTTTACCCGTGCTCAGCAGCCGGAGGGCGAAGAAGCAGCTTTCCACGCCCCTCCCCCCTATGATGCGGCTCCCCATAGTTCTCCTTCAGGTCTGCTGGACTCTGCAGGACTTCGGGAACGCCCCCGCCGCCTCCCATTTGCTATTCACCGGCCCTCTGCTCGTATCTCTGCTCGTATCTCACGGCCGGAGGGAGTTGGCGCGGCCTTCCACACCTCCCTCCTAGGATGCGATGCCTCGCAGTTCTCCTTCAGGTCCGCTGATACCTGGGTGGAGCCTAAGCTGTGAGCTCAGACCCCATTGGTGGATGTTCCATCTCCCCTCTTGAATTGGTTACTGGTGGTAACCAAGTGGCCTGTCCAGGCCTAAGCACCTCTGTGCAGTTATTATACAGCACTCCCTTGCCCCAGCACCAACAGACAGGTTTGTGATCTGTGGTTCATACCTAAAATCCCAAGATGCTTCTCTCATTCTCAACGCTGGCTGGATTCTGTCACTGGCTATCACCTTGCAACTTCCCCATCTCTGTTCTTTCCTCTCTTTCCTTTTCCTCTTTTCCCTCTCACTATTCTTTCTTTTCCTTCTTTCCCCTCTTCTCTCTGCTTCCTTTCTCCCTCTTTTCCTCCTCTCCTGCTCTTTCCTTTCCTCCTTTCATCTCCTTCTCTCTCTTTGAGTTCTTTATATGATATATTAAGGACACTTCTCTCTGCCACTCCCTTCTGCTATTTAATTACCTATTTCATGACATAGTAACCTTGTAACTCATCAGCTCTTCTATGCCCCCCCACTCTCTTTTCAGCTGGTCTGTAGTTCGACTTTGCTTCAGCTCTCTCTTGATCCCACCTTCACTCTGACCCCTGTGGATGGCGGGCACCTGCCCTTGGTGGGCCTGAGCCGATTTGTATGCTGATGTAAGTCCAAACTACATATGTATGTATATATATATATATGTACGTGGCTTTTTACCACACTGGTGGATCTTAGGGGCTTTTTGAATCTTGACTTTTGTTTCTGATGTTTGATCAGTGATTCCCCTATGTCCTCTAATAAACATAATAAACTAGAAAGGTGAGCTATGCCATCTAATAATAAGTGACAATGTCCCGTTAGGGGTTATTTGTACACTTAGACGTACTCCTATATCTGGTTACCATGGTCCTTCTGACACATATATTTCTTCAACTCTTTACACAGAGAATTTGTCCATACTCTGGATACACCCAGCTGGGCTCATTTTCTTCCCTGACGCCGACTGTGAGTGGCTATACCTAAAAAGTGGCACATTGGCTGTTCATATTCTTTTTCTGTTTCTGGCCCAGCCCCTACAGACACGGCATGATTAAGCCAGCCTCAGGAGAAATCTTTTAAATATAACCAACACCTTTGACCTCACAATTTTATATGTGAAGATCTACCCTCTTCTTATTCAGAGAGGGCCATATGGTGCCTTATTTGGTCTGAATGTTTGAAAACGGTTAGTGACATGCATGTTGTTCTATCCATCTAAAGCCATGCATTGTACATATTTGAACTGCTGTGCTATCCTGTCATTCATTGCAATTTTATATATTGTAGAACCCCATCTGTAGCATCCCTGAAGAAAAGTCCATCAACTATCTCGAAACGCGACATATGTTCTTGCAGCCTTTCTCCAACTCCGGGGGTCCTTTCACCACCATTTGTCTTTGCACAGTGCTCTTGCTTCGTTTTGACTAGTTATGTTTTGTCCATGTGGTCCTTAATTTTATCAGTGCTTATATTTTGGCCTCTTGGCCTGGTTTTAGTAGTTTACAACAATAAATATTAGGATATTTTACTATCCATGATGTCTATATGTTTCCAATCCGGGTATGCCTAAAGTCCCTTTCTTCGGAGGGTTCTTTCTATTTTTTGCTCATTTTTGGGATGTTGGCATACATTCAGAGTTACCACCACTCCTGCTTTTTGTAGCTGCCAGTAGTGATCACATGAAAATAACCTGACGGGCTGCTTGTTCTGAAGTTGATTGATGGATCGACTTCAATACAACCAGCCTGTCCATAGAAGGATTGAAATTCAGCCAATTCCCGCTGAATCAGATGAATTTTGATCTGTCTAGTGCCAGCTTAAGGGCTCTTCTGGGAATATCTTAGAAAATATTATTCTTGGTCCTTGATTGAAAGTAACTCATGCATATACAATATATTATCTAAGTTTTACTTATATTAATATACTATTTTAAAACATGCTTCCATATTTTTCAGAGGATATTTGTTTTCTTATGATACTCCTCAACTTTTTTTTTTTTCAGATACTGTATATTATGAGAAGAACCATTTCACTTGAATTTGCTTGAAATAATTGAAGGGAAAAGAGGAAGAGGACAACCAACAATGTGGTTAAGGGATTTGTAGGTAAAGTTGATCCAGGGAATATCCAATTGCCTCTCGGGGGATCAGGAAGGAATATTTTCCCCCGCTATAGCAAATTGGATCAGGCTTTACTGGGTTTTTTTTTTTGCCTTCCTCTGGATCAACTGTGGGTGAAGGATTGTGTATATGGGATCGTATGGTGTTATATATATATATATATATATATATATATATATTATTTTTTTTTTATTGGTTGAACTAGATGGACTTGTGTCTTTTTTCAACCTGGCTAACTATGTAACAGAAATTCTGAACCTGCTGTTGCACAGAGTTAAAGTGTTATTAAACCTTCCATGAAAAAAAACATACAGCATATTGCATCAGACATCAGTCTTTACATTGTTTGCTGTGAACTTCTCTTTAAAGCGGTAGTAAACCCATCCATTTAACAGGTTAAAAACAAGTTAGATTTCCGGCATTTGCCGGAAATGTAACACTCCCATTGGCTGTGCTCTAAACCAAACTGTCAAACCATCCAATGGTTGGTGTCATAGCTGATAGCTGATCACATGTGCAGCATCATGGCAGTTGGAGGTTAAACAGAGGCCAAGATGGCAGCTTCCTTGGCTGAAAATGATAGGAGGGTTTACTACCACTTTAAAAGCTTGTTACTCCTTTGTATTCAGTCTTTGAAATTGGACTCTGTGTTTCCATGTATCGGTGTAGCCATCCTTTTTATTGCGCTCCCAATTCACAACTCCTGTAGCCTAGACATGCAAGCCACTCATCTGCCACTCCTTCTCAATTTGATTCACAGCGACTCCCAGGAAAGTGTGAGGGTGGATTAGAACAGCTATAAGGTTTTTATTGCTGTCTGTGTCCCCATTGGGGAGATTCACCCTCTCTGTGTGTCCTGTGTACCATGATAATTGAAATTGTAAATAAAAGAAAATCACAAAGGGGAAATCTTCCAATGGGGAGTAGTTCTGGTGACCCAAGTGATTCCTTTAAATTTCAGGGATTACCTCTCACTTCCTGTTTTGTTTATGGGGCAGGAAGTGAATGTAAATCTCTCCAATGGGACACAGGTGGCAAAAAAAATCTGACTCCCTTACTCTATCCAAAATGAAAAACAAAATATTTTGCCTATAGTTCTACTTTAAACTGCTGCTAATGTGACAAGGCTGTAAGGTATACAGTGACCAGAAGTCTGGGATCCTGCACAGACAGACACAGAGAAAACTGGGTTGTTCAGCTTCTAAATGTAAGTAAAAAGCTATAATGCTACTGAAGACAGGTTAGAATACTACAGAAGACAGATTATTCTGGAGAAACACTGTCCATGTGGTCACCAGGAGTCGTCATTGACTTGACTGCACTCAATAAAAAAGAATATGATATTCCTGATTCCTTAAAAATTTAGACAGAACCAAACTTATAATGTAATGATTACTTCAATCATCAGCCTGTTAGCATGACAGCATCTGTCAGGAGTATAAAAACCCGAGAGAAAGATCTCAGACTATTTGATGTAATTTTACTCAAAATTGACAACCATCCCATAATTACAAGAGGAGTATTTAGAAACTAAATATCTGTATAATAAAAGCGGTGCAAATTTAGAAAAACTAAAAATGAAGAGGGGACTGAAATGTGTATTTACTAGAAATCTGTCAAAAACATGCTTACAGTTGGGGATTTTACTGATAGCAACAGGATAAACCAATATCAGAAAACTGTAGCCAGGTGCTTAATATGCACAACTGTTTGCCTTCCTTAAAGGGTAACTCCACTTTCAAAAGACAATACAATATATACAACTGCTGCATGAGACATTTTGTAATTAGAATTGTATGGAAAAGTTCTTTCCATTTTAATTTTCAGCCAAGTAAGATCTTCTAAAACATATAAAATTTCATTGTTGCTTTCTTATCCAAATACACTGATCAGGGCTACCGGTGTAGCGAGCTGGTAAAATCTGACAGGGTGGTTGTACAGAAGTTGATCGGTAGATCAACTTCTGTACAGCCTCCCTGCATATACATGGATCAAAATTCAGCTGGTCCCTGCTGAACCAGAAGAATTTCAATCCACGTATTGAATATATTGAATATTGGCTATAGGGAAACAAACAGCAGTTTCTTCAACACATGGAATGATATGAATTAAATATTCAGCAAAATAGTTTGAAATATATAAAGTTTACCTAGAGAGGACTACTTTTTCTCAACAAAACAGTAGTTTCACTTTAAACAGCTTTAGAGCCCATCTGTGTGTATTGCACTTATACTTTGAAATGTTGCCTTATTGTAGTCGTCTATGTATATTATGTATTTTTATTAATGTGAATAAAAGCTACACACATAGCTCATGGTGCTGTGGTCCCTCAAGTTCAACCTTGTTCTAACCAGTTATTATATTCTAGATTTCAAAGTAGGACAAGAAGTGCACTATATTATTATAACATTTAGCATGCTTCAGCACAAAGAAACATAAGAAGGAGATAAAAAAAGACATAAAAAACTCAAAGCATTTACCACTAAAATTGCCAGCGTGAGATTCTTTTTTTTTGCACCACTGGGAGCCAATTACTTGCTGTATGCTTCAAGACTATCTCTGTCAGGACTTTCAATAGTTTCTTGAGTGATTCTACCAGTTCACCTTACAGACAGCAGACTCTGACACCCCCTTTGACTTCATTATTCATAGAAGACTAAAAGAATATTTATATCCCTAACCAGTGAACCGCATGTAGATTATTGTGTTCACTTATATGTATATAGACGTAGCTACACAAATGCATATATCTATAGCTAAGCAAGAAAAGTGTAAATGTTATGTGAGCTTACAGTTCTGTGGGAATAGGGACCACAGTGGTCCCTATTTTAAATATATATTTCTATACAAGTTGTATGTTTAAATAGAATGTGTGAGTAAAGTTGGGCGGTACATCAGCAATAGGAGGTTAGCATGAGATGGCCAGTTGAACAGATGCTGGACCTATATGAGTACAGTGACACTCAACCAACTAATCATCTTATTGTTTACTTTGTCAAAGTCCTTAATATCTTTCGGTTTCAAATATCTTTCACATTGTTTACTTTGCCAAGTTTCTTGATTGGCAGTTCCTATATAAATATACAAATATGTCTCCACATCCTCAGTAAAGCCCTGTACACATGACATAGGTAGAATGTCGGGAGACAAAAAAAAACGTCCGACATTCGGTGTGTGTATGCCACGCAGTCCGAAAGAAGCTGGCTTCAGTCAGACAAGCATATTGGAAAACCAGCCAATGGCAGAGATTGCTGATCGATCTCCACCGGCGAGCCGCGATTGCCTAGCAGAGAACAAAAATGGGGAACCACCGACGTAAACACAGCAGTTCCCGGCTCTGTCAGGCAGCATGTGAGAGATCTACTAATCCCTGTCACTGGGATCAGTTAGATCTCTTTTGCCCCTGGCAGCCCAGCCCCCTCACAGTTAGAACACGCCTAGAGAACACACTTAACCCCTAGATTTCCCCCTGCAGGTTAACCCCTTTACTGCCAGTGACATTTACACAGTAATCAGTGGATATTTAAATTTCTGATCGCTGTATAAATTTCATTGGCCTTTAAAAAGTGTCAAAAATGTCCAACATGGGGGGGCGTGGCCGGATGGTGAGCTGAGCAGACGTGCCTGCTTGGAGCTCCTGAAATCCTGATAGAATCCTGGGCATCCTGACCTACAAAGCCACCCTAACTACACCAGCGGGGTGTTGGGCACCTCCAACCTGCCTTCTGCACTCGTTAGAGCGGCGATTTGGGTGCGAGGAGCCGGTGATCGAGGTGCGGGGACCGCCGCTAGGAAACACCGCGGCTTCGGGCTAGTCCCGGATGCGGCGGCCATCTTGCTACACCCGCGCCGCTCTGGAGGGTCCCTCCTGCACGCTAAAGACACCCACAAGCAGGCCATCTGAACCCCAGAACTGATGCTGGACACCTGCAGCCACAGGAGGTGAGAACTGTGAATATACAAGGCTCTGGGTCGAAACGGCGGCCATATTGGTACTCCAGGTGGGCCTCCACAGACTCCATCTCTCCCCAACTCTACCTCAGGGGTCTCCCTAAACAAAATACACTTCAGCCTGGGTCCCATCTGCACTACAACTGGCACGGCTGTACAGCAACCCCCTTACCCGCCAACTTATTGACACGCAGCCAGTGGTGGAGTGACCCGTTCCTGAACTGTGGAGACCGAAGCGCATCAGGGGCTTGAATCTAGTCGGGGGTCCCCCTGGTCCAGAACTATCTACTACGCCCCTCCAGTCCACTACTGACTGTTGCCACTCTCCTCGAGCCTGCGTGTGACCCCGCGGAGGGGTGCTGGTTGATGTCTCCAAAGAAACGTGCAGCGGCCAAACAACAACCCGAGCCCCAGTACACCTGCCCAGCCTCCACTACAAATATAGACTCCATCCTATTACAGTGCCTTCAAAACCTGCTGGCGACTATGGAAGGGGGTTCCCCAGAGGACCCCTCTACCTCTCATACACCTCAGGCCTCAACCGGGGACACAGCCATGATCCTGGCAGCAATCGAAAGCAGCAAGGCATCGGTGCTAGTGAGGATTGACCATCTAGCAGAAGAATGCAACCTTATCCGAAATGATCTCGATAAGATACTGGGTCGTCTCTCGGAATCCGAGCATCGGATTTCTGAGGTAGAGGATCAAACTGGACAGCATGCTAATCAACTCACGGAACTGCAAAATACGATCAAATATCTAGTAGCAAAATCTGACGACGCCGAGAACCGCATAAGACGTAATAATGTCCGGGTCCTGGGTCTTCCGGAGGTAGCCGAGGGGGACCACCCGGCGGACTTTGCAGAAACCTTCTTTAAAGACCTACTGGGACTCACTGCAGTCTCCTCAACCTATGTAGCGGAACGAGCCCATCGAGTCCCGATGGGCCGTCCTATCCCTGGGAACCCTCCTCGTCCCTTCCTGGTGCGGTTTCTGAACTACAGAGACCAAGATCGGATGCTCTCAGAAGCCAGGAAACACTCTAACCTACAATATGGGAATGCACACATTATGCTGTTCCCGGATTTCTCCGCTGAACTTCAAAAAAAACGGAACACCTTTACCGAAGTCCGCCGGAGACTACGTGACCGCAACATCAAATACGGTATGCTATATCCAAGCCGTCTGCGAGTCCAGCATGAAGGAACAACTAAATTCTTCAATACTCCTACTGAGGCAGATGCCTGGCTATCCATGCTACCCTGAAGATGGGGTGAACAGCACCTCGCCTGCACCAAAGAGTAGCTAAGGATTACCTCCCCCCTCTTTCCTCCCTTCTGGGGTCACCATCATGGGTCCCATTGTCGAGGACACCACCGTACACTTCCTATATCTCTGTTTTCTTATTTGTTTCTTTTTTTTTTTGAATGCCAAGTTCCATCCCGTGCTATTCAGGAGCTCGGACTTAGAGCGAACAGTTCCTACAGAGCTCGACCGAGGACCCTTGCTGCCCCGCCCCCCCATGAGACCCCCCTTGGGGGACCACCAGAACAAATACTGGGCTCTCTAATCCAGCCGGACTACACTGGTGCCGAACCAGACTGTTGGGTGGACTGTAATTAACCTGGTTGTCGCCAGGTCAATGTTTAGCAGGGTACTCTCAAAGTTTTAGAGTACGCAGCGTAAGTATTATTTAGGGACTGAAGTTGGCCTAGTTACTGTTGGGGCTCCATGGTCAGCAGGGCGTTTACCAAAGTTTTGTTTCAGTTAGTAGTTATTAGTTTAGTTAAATATGCTCCAGAACAATATGGTATGGCTCTCCTTCTGGTATGTTATGGTCACAGCCTCCCCTTATTTGCCGTTGCCTGCTCCCTCTTGCACAGGTCATTGACCCCCTCACTTGCCTGATGAGTCTAAAACTTCTGTCGTGGAATGTCAGGGGCCTCAATGACAAGTTCAAGAGGGCACTGATGTTCAAATACCTAAATGGTCATAGACCCCATGTTCTTTTTTTACAGGAAACCCACCTAGTGGGAAACAAAATTTTGGCATTGCGCTGGCCATGGGTTCAACAGGCATTCCACGCCACCTATTCGAGCTATGCTAGGGGCGTGGCGATCCTCTTGAACAAATCCCTGGCATACAAGGTATTGCATGTAACCACAGATGAGTTGGGTAGATATATTATCTTATTGCTGGAAATTAATACTACAGTTTATGCATTTGTCAATGTCTACATACCTCCTCCCTTCAATCAGCAGGTTCTGTATACCATATACGCTAAGCTGGGTTCCCTGACCTTCTCCCGTCTCTATATGGCTGGAGACTTTAACTCTGTATTGGATACGCAGCTAGATTCCTCCAATCCCTCTAGACCCCATCTGCCTGATCTAAATAACTGGGCCCAAGCCGTAGAGTACACTGAAATCTGGCGATAGAAACACCCAGACTATTCCTGTCTCTCCTCAGCTCATAGGTCGGGTTCCCGAATCGACCTAGCCTTTGGAAATGCACAGGCCTTGAGCACAATTCAAAATGTGAATTACCTTCCCTCGGGCCTCTCCGACCACGCCCCTCTGGAGCTCTGCATAACCTCGAGGGCGGCCGGGGGCTCCAATGTTGGCGTCTGGCGCCCAAATGGGTGCAGGACCTGAGGGTGGGGGAGCTGGTCTCTCCTAAAATTACCCAGTACTGGGAACACAACGAGGGCTCTACCTCACAGGCCATGGTATGGGATGCATTTAAGGCACTTACTCGGGGAGAATACATATCTGCAATTAAAACGGTCAAGTCAGAACTACAAACACAAATTAAGCATCTCGAGGACAACGAAGTGAGGGCCACTGAAGCTTTTTCCGCCTCGACGACTTGTGGCAACTTTGGGCTACTGGCACAAGCGAGACGCGAGCTGGCTTTGCACCTTACCTGCCACTTTGCGTGGCTGGCAGAGTATTCGAGTCGGGGGACAAGAATGGGAAGATGCTGGCCAATCTGGTAGCGGAACCAGTCTGGGGCGGACATCCGGGATTTCCTAGGCCCTCTAGACCTCCCTGTTCTTGCTGCCGAAGAAGTATCATTTCTTGACAGGCCCATTACGTCGGAGGAGATAGGGGCTGCAATACACTCCCTCCCCGGCAATAAAACCCCAGGCCCAGACGGTTTTCCGGGGGAATGGTATAGGACATATGCTGCTGCCCTGGTGCCTAGACTCCAGGGTATGTATGCGGAGTCACTAAAGCAGATGCAGTTACCCCCCTCTATGTACCAGGCTCACATAGTGCTCATCCCAAAGCCAGGTAAGGATCACTCTAAGTGTTCCTCCTACAGACCCATCTCCTTATTAAACTATGATTTGAAGATTCTTACAAAGGTCCTAGCAACTAGATTGATGAAAATTGTCCCAGATCTGCTCAGTGTGGATCAAACTGGCTTTATGCCAGGGAAATCCACGGACATCAATATCCGCAGAGTGCTCACCCATCTGCAACTGCCCTCGGCTGGCTCTGCCTCTAGGATCCTGGTGGCTCTCGACATAGAAAAAGCTTTTGACTCAGTAGCCTGGCCCTATATGCATGCAGTACTAGAGACCATGGGATTCGGGCCTGAATTTCTAAAATGGGTACAGATCCTATACTCCTGCCCGTCGGCCAGGGTCAAGTTGGGAGGAGAGCTATCGGGATCCTTTCCGATCGGCAGGGGCACAAGGCAGGGATGCCCGCTGTCGCCGGCCCTGTTTGCAGTTGCGATGGAGCCGGTGGCGGCGGCCATAAGGAGGAGCTCGGCTGTGGAAGGCATCCGGGTGGGGGCCTTGGTTGAAAAAATTGCGCTCTAAGCGGACGATCTCATATTATTCCTAAATGACCCGGGGCCATCCCTTAAGGAGGCACTAAAGATTTTGTCGGAATTTGCCGTTTATTCAGGATTACAAATCAACTGGGGTAAATCGCAGATTCTACCAATCGACAGCAAGGCACGGGCAGTTGCTTACCCCACCCTACCTTTACAATGGGCATCCAAGATCAGATACCTAGGTATAGACATATCCCCTAACACTTCAGATTACTGCACCCTTAATTTAGTACCATTAATAGACAATATGAAAACTAAACTGAAAGCATGGGCAAACCTTCCCCTGTCCCTTATAGGACGCATTAACCTTTTTAAAATGTTGCTACCCGGCTTTCTCTATGTGCTCCGGCATGCGCCGGAGTGGATCCCCAAAAAATTATTCAAATCAATCAACTCCAACCTGATTGCCTTTCTTTGGGGCTCATTGCAACCAAGGTTTAAACTGACAGTCCTACAACGCCCATGGTTACAGGGAGGACTGGCTTGTCCAGACCTCCACAAATACTTTCTGGCAGCCCTGCTCACCCATGCCCACAACTGGCTCCTACAGGATAGGACGAATGCAGCGGTAGCACTGGAGGCCGCATATGTGGGCTCGTTTGAGGCCCTCAAAAATCTATTGTACAGGAACACTGTGGCTCCCCAAGCCTCCACCACAGCCATGAGGGCAGTGCTGAGGGCCTGGTCATCGGCTCAGGCTCTTAGACCTGGTCCATCCAGCCACCACTCACCACACACTCCCCTCTGGCACAATCCAACACTATCGGAGTTTGCCACCGTACCCGACCCGCAGATTTGGGCAGCGAAGGGCATAAAGTACCTTGAACAGCTCTGCTCTGCGGGGGAGTTGAAGTCCTTCGACACCCTAAAATCACAGTTTGACCTTTCCAATAGCTACTTTTTTAGATTTCTCCAGCTGAGACATGCCTTTCGCACACAGTTCAAGCACCAGCCCGTAGCCTTCTATACTTCAGCTCTAGAAGACACGATTAAAGATGATACCCTCACTAAACCCCTTTCTAGCATCTACAAGACTATGGCCCCCTCAGTTCACAGCGGACTAGAGTCCCTCAGAGATAGATGGGTGCTGGATGCCCCTGAGCTAGATAATGAGGACTGGGAAGAAATGTGGGATGACCCATTCCTTCAGATGGTATCTGTGAAAGATAGACTGATCCAGTTTAAAATCCTACATAGGATCTATTTAACACCGGCACGTCTACACAGAATATATCCCACTGTCCCGGCTGGGTGCTGGAGGTGCGTGGCGGACCCGGCAGACTTTCTCCACATTTTCTGGACATGCCCCAATATATAACCCTTCTGGGCGGGGGTGGCTTCGGCCATACAATCCGGTACCACTATTCAAATTCCCCAGACGGTGGGGGTCTGCCTGCTGGGTCTGGTGGGCGCCCTGGCATACACCCGGGCCTCTAGAACGTTGATAGGGTTGCTCCTGTTCTATGCCAGGAAAGACATCCTCCTACACTGGAAATCCCCGTCAGCTCCAACTCTGGCATCCTGGAAAAAATTAATTAATGTTAACCTGCCGCTATACAAGGCTACTTACTTGGCGAGAGGATGCCCAAAAAAATTTCATAAAGTTTGGGACATCTGGGTGGAGGACCTGTCTACCAATTCCGATCCTGAACCCTCCAGCTAGTCCAGGCCAGGGTGGGGGTAGAGTTATGTGTAAGAACATGACAAACCAGTGCCCACCCCATAAACTATGTAAAGGGGTCTCTCTCCTGAACGAAGACCGAAGTGCCCTATGGATGGCTGCTGCCTATACCTTCTGACAATTCAAGTGCCTACTGGAGCGAGGAATGTTATTAGTATAGAGGTTGTGTTAGATTGTTGCGATGTGTTAACCCGATCCTGGGTATGCCCGATAGGCTCTGTTTTGTAACTAAAGTGAAAATCAATAAAAAGAATTAAAAAAAAAAAAATGTCCAACATGTCCGCTGCAATATCACAGTTCTGTTAAACATCACAGATTGGGGGGCGTGGCCTGGCGCATGGAGCGGTGAGACGTGCTTCACTTCAGCTCCCGCACAGATCAGCACACTGACGGCTCCCAGCTCGGTATCCGCTGGCTAATCTGTCTGCTATGGGTGGTAAGGGCAAGGACACTAACCACCAATCACCCGGGCAGCCAAACCCCGGGGAGTTCGGCCATTTCTTCACCCGTTCTGGGCAGTCGCAGGCCGGGTCGTACGCTTCCAAGATGGCGCTGGCCCGGGCAACCTCGCACCATCAGGCTTCCCAGCACATCACACTCTGCTTCCCAAAGGAGAACCCGGCAGCGCGCCCACTCACCTCCAGAATCCGAGCATGGCTCCCTTCACTCAGGCTGTCCCTCGCCGGACTTGCTACGCTCAGGTCTATTCTGGGACATGGAGGCCTATATCAAGGCCCTCCCCACCAGGCACGATTTCGAGGCCTATGTACAGAGACTGGAACTGTCTTAGAAGCAGGAGATCTCTGAGCTGCGGAGGGACATCACAGGGAGGATTGAGGACATTGAGCACACAGTGGATGACACGATAGCCACCCTGAACTCACACGAAGCAATCCTCAATGCTCACTCAGCCCAAATCCAGCAGATTATCCTGCACCAGGCCGATCAAGAAAACAAAGCCAGACGTAATAATATACGCATCAGGGGGCTTCCAGAAACGGTTGAGTCCAAGGACTTATTGTCGGTTGCCACTGCAATTTTTAATGACCTGCTCCAGAAGCCCAGAGAGTCTCCTCTTGAAATTGACCGTATCCACAGGGCCCTAGGACCTCAAAATCTGAACGCAGCCAATCCTAATGATGTAATTTGCAGGGTGCACTTCTACGCCATAAAGGCTGAAATCATGCAGGCAGCCAGGACACAGGACGCTATCCAATTTAATGAAACACAGATCTACTTGCTCCAAACTAACTCTGGATATGCGAATGGCCCTGAAGCCCCTCACTAAAGCCCTGGCGGACAAACAAATCAAGTACAGATGGGGCTTCACCTTCCAACTTTCGGCGACTCATGATGGCAAATCTGTTTCGCTACGCACCCTGGGTGACCTCCCGAATTTTCTGGGTTCCTTTGAACTGCCACAGATTGCAATACCAGACTGGCCCTTACATTCTGCAACTCCAGGCTTGCCCCTCAACACCGGTTGGCAACCACGCTCTAGAGGGAAGAAAAGACAGAAACGCTCACGGTCCAAGTCCTCCATTCCCCCGAACGGCTGAGCTGCCCTGGCTAGGCCCCAAGAGGGGTACTGCTCGCTACCTATTGAGCCTTTGCCTGGTGGCTCTTCCCTTGTTTGATGAATAAGTTATGGCCTTTGCCTTTGCCCATTTTATGGTTTGCAGTTTAACTTGCCTTTATTTTACAGACTTACAGTGCACCGTTGTAAACCTGCAGTACCGTTTCCAGCCTCCCCTAATTTTAGCTCAGAGAAGCTGGTTATCAGCCCTGCCAAATGAACATAACAGTTTCTATGTTGCTAGTTGGTTCAGGGCCCTGAGCCTTTTTATACACATTATATGATGTTGTTGTGTTGTATTTTGATCTGTGCGGACCATTCTGTGCACTGACCATATACCCCCCTTAGGGTTCTCGGTGCCCAGTGTGGTCCCGACAGAAGAAGAATTTCTATCAGACTCAGTTAGGAGGCCCTTGAGGCCCCTACAGTTATTTCTTTTATATTGTTTCTTATTTCATGTTTGTGACCTTTTTTTTATTCTCTCCCATTGGAGGGCCCTTAAGTTTCTTACCACAATTTACTTGTAAAACGGGGTATGTTGAATTCTGTAGCGCCCTGGGCCTACCTGTCTGCGCCCCCTGGTGGATACACTGGGCGTGGCCTGCGTGGATCCCTAGATTTGACACTGCTGAAGCTTTTCATTTACTAAAGACCCCGGCCTATTACGGCTGTTGCTTCCCTCCATCTCCTTTTCTCTTCTCCTTGATACTTTCATCCCTCTTCCTCTCTCCCTTCCCTTCCCTAATCCTTAATGTGGTGCGCTCTCTTCCTCACCACTGTCCGTTAGCCCCTATAGGTCTCAAGGTATGGCTCCTCCACCCCCCTTGAAAATCTCCTCCCTCAGTTGTAGGGGCTTTAATACTCCCGAAAAGAGGAACCAAATCCTCTATCATTTCCATAGGATAAGTCTATAAAATAATTTGCAGCGCCCAATCTGAGAAGTATGAATAAAAAATCCTTAGAAGCACAGAAAATGTAAAAGATATGAATCTGAGAGATATGAATAAATAATGCTTAGAAAATGTAAAAGACACGAAGATTCCTAAAAAATAAGTATGAAGAGTCTAACCCGCGACGTTTAATAAAATATCTGAATAGGATACCTTTACTATCTCCTAAACCAAGGAGAAAAGCCCTCATAATTTCGGGGATGTTGACTCCCTCCTCTAAAAGTTCCCCCCACCTCCTCGGTATGGAACTCTGGATATCCCCGATTGCCTGTCACCACTCCTTCTCTCGCGTGGTGTAATTCCTAATCCCTTCCCTTCCCTCTCTCCTTCTCCCTACTTTCATAGTTCCTCTTCTCTTTTCCTCTACCTCCCTTCGTTGTCGGCATTATCCGGCCCCAGAAATCATTTACTTTTC
>BLSH010440386.1:1541508-1557881 GCA_018402905.1 Glandirana rugosa
TCACATTATGGCAAACTATTTCATAAATAACGCGTTTTATTAAATTGTTTGAGAGCTCTGTATTATCCATTTTATTGTGAGTATAATATATTATTTTGCGCAATAAATACTTTATCAAACGGTATTACACTATTGCGTTCCTTTTTTATCCTACACCTCTATGTGCTACCCACCATATGCTGAGCATCTATCTGGAGAAGCTGTGACCATCCATCAGGATAAAAAGTTTTCTTCAGTGCACCTTGGATCCCTCATTGGGAAGACACTGCTCCCAGCACATTCCAAAGCCAGCTACCTGATCCCCGGCTAACACCAGGATTCGTTTTGGAGGACTACTGAAGACCGTCCGTGGATTCACCATCTGACCATTCGCGCATAGCCTTGGGGCTTCTGGTAAGCCTATATCCACACTTTTATTGGGATACATCATTCTCTTCTGCTGTCATATATACCTTCACAGGATTCACACAGTTTTTGGAACTTCATAATATTTTTATGGAACAATGAAATCTGATATATGCATATAGTACCACCGGAGTCCCCATAGTGGACTCATTATTTATTTATTTTCTTGTGTTTTTAAGCATTATTTATTCATATCTCTCAGATTCATATCTTTTACATTTTCTGTGCTTCTAAGGATTTTTTATTCATACTTCTCAGATTGGGCGCTGCAAATTATTTTATAGACTTGTTTTTCAACAATTGGATCAGTTGTTTCTTGCGAGCTGCCTCTTTTTGATACATAGTGTTTTCAGGACATCTATATTTCATATTTTTATCTTTTACGTATATTATATATAGGTGAGCGCGGGCTTTCTCTTATTCTATTTCCATAGGATAGGCACCCAGATTCTCCTTCTTCAGGAGACCCACTTTAGATCAGACACAGTCCCACATTTTACGGTATTGTATCACAGTACTAATCCCTCAGCACGCTCCAAAGGGGTCTCTATAGCCTTCCACTCTTCCTTTGTGCCTGATGTTCTGGACTTGCACATTGACCCGCTGGGTGAATTTATTTTGTTGAAAGTGTCTTATATGCAAGCTATTTACACAATTGTTAATGTTTATGTCCCTAACCAGGACTAACTCCGCTTCCTCACGTCGGTGGCGTCTCATCTGCAGAGATTCGGTACCACTAATATCATCCTGGGCGGAGATCTCAATACAGAGCTGATCCCTCAACTAGATACCTCCTCTGGTATGTCATCGTTATCCCCAGCTACTATAGCCAAGCTCCGAGCATTATTTCAGGATCTCTCCCTGATGTATGGCGTGTATTGAACCCCTCGGGCAGAGACTACACATATTTTTCCCCTGCACACTCTTCATACAGTAGAATAGACTACATTATTGTATCCCAATCTCTCTTAGACTGCACGCCAGACACATCCATTGGGCTGACTCTGTGGTCAGACCATGCCCCTGTGCACCTCTCTCTGGGCTCCCTACCGTCCCGGAGAAGGGGTTACACGTGGAGGTTGAATGATAACCTGTTACGTGATGTTGTCTGTACTAAAGCCATCTCCCAGGCGATCAGCGACTTCATTGCTGATCACGAGCGAGATCTCACTGCCCCCATGACCAAATGGGAAGCGCTGAAATGTGTCCTGTGGGGTATATTCATTCAGCATGGGGCACGCCTTAAGAAAGCTCGCGGGGCGGAGATATACTCCCTCCTGACCAAAATCTCTATCCTAGAAGCCACCCATAAACGGATAGTTGACCCTGTAACTTTGGTCGAGCTTTCGAACACGAGGCGGGACCTACCTAGACTTCTCTCAGACCAATCATTGGTCGCTAAAGACAGGGGACGCTATGTCCACTACTCACAGGCGAACAAATGTGGGAAGCACCTAGCACGGCGCCTTCGCCTTAGAACTGCTCGGGCCTCGGTCCCATTTATTCAATCTCCCAGTAAGGGGAAGGTTTACGCTAACCAGGCCATGGCAGGCGAATTCCGTAATTACTACCACACACTATATAATTTGATCCCGCCCCCGTTGCCACATACCACCCCGTCTGGGAACACCTGGGACTCAGATCTGTTTAACTATATTCAGGAGACGACTCTTCCAACTGTCCCAAATCTAGAATCGGAAGAGCTTGAGACCAGTCTCACGGATATGGAATTTCTCCAAGCTATTAAGAGCCTTAAGAATGGGAAAAGCCCCGGCCCCGATGGTTTTTCCGCAAGATTCTATAAAATGTTTGCCCCACTTCTCATCACGATTATGACCTCGGCATTTGGCTCGTTAGATGGGGGCTCTTCCTGGCTGGTTCCCTTCTGCTGACCCAGATTGTAGTCCTCCCTAAGCCTGACAAAGACCCTTCTCTCTGTGGTAATTATAGGCCGATATCTCTATTAAACGTGGACCTCAAGCTATATGCCAAAATTCTCGCCAACCGCCTTTCCCCCTTACTGCCCTTTATCATCCATGGTGATCAAGTAGGGTTTGTCCCTGTTCGGGAGACTAGGGACAACACCACGAAGACTCTGCATTTAATAGCGTTTGCCAGGCGCCATGGAATCAATTGGGCCTTCCTGTGCCAGACCCTCATACAGATAGGACTTGGCGCTAAAATTGTCCACCGTATAATGGCCCTCTACTCCTGTCCGTCGGCCTAAGTGGCAGTAAATGGTACACAATCCTCAACATTCAGCA
Source organism: Glandirana rugosa (assembly GCA_018402905.1). NCBI lineage: Eukaryota > Metazoa > Chordata > Amphibia > Anura > Ranidae > Glandirana > Glandirana rugosa. Next base: position 1,544,178 of record BLSH010440386.1, read on the forward strand.
TAACAAACGGAACCAGGCATGGGTGCCCTCTTTCGCCCCTTTTATTTGCTCTTGTTATAGAACACCTTGCTCAAGCCCTGCGAGTCAATCCATCGATACATGGGATACACACCCCCTCAGCCCATTGCAAACTCTCCTTATACGCGGATGATCTTCTCCTGTATGTAACACAGCTGCATGTTAACACCCCCTCCATACTGGCGGAAATTCATAGATTTGGCCTTCATAGCTACTATAAATTAAACATTGCTAAAACGGAAGCTCTAAATATTTCCCTTACACAACATACCCTGTCTCTTCTCCACTCCAATTACCGGTTCCAGTGGTGCCCCAGGGTGATTAAATACCTGGGCACTCTAATCCCAGTGAACATTGCGGACATATTTGCGTTGAACTTTAGCCCACTCCTCACTAAAATCAAGCGGCTGATGTAGTCACGGGTCGACCTCAAAATGTCCTGGTTCGGTCGTATTAATGTCTTGAAAATGGACATTCTACCCAAACTGCTGTATCTATTCCAAACCCTCCCTATCACTCTCCCAGCACCTTTCTTTCGTTCCCTATGCTCCTTAGTAATCCGATATGTCTGGCAGGGAAGACACCCCAGGCTGAAACACACGTCTCTTTGCACCCCCAAGGCGTTTGGGGGAATGGGGCTCCCTGATTTTGAAATATACCATACATCTTCCATTCTCTCGCAAGTCTTAAATTGGTTCCCTTGCCCATTATCAAAAGTTGCTACTTTGATAGAACAAGACATGTCTGCCTCCGACCTACGGGCCCTCCTGTGGGGGAAACGCCACCCATTTTAAAACCCTACAAATGCTCTCCCCCCTTACAATTGCATCCCTACTGGTCTGGTACAAAAGGAGAGACAAATACTCCCTCTCTACAGATCCCAGTCCTTTAACACCCCTTTTTGATAACCCGAACTTGCCTGGTGGCATGGCGGTACCCAATTACGTTACCTACGGCAGGGCTACTTGGCCCACAGCACAGCAATACACTCATCCCTCCACAGGCGTGTTTGGTCCACACTCCCAAGTCAGCACCTCTATGCTGTCCTGGTTGAGTAAGCTTCATATTTCATCTTACTGTAGGTCTCTGGCTGCCTCACGGCAAGCCCACCGTCCTTTAACACACTTTGAACAGCTGTGCTCTCTGCCCGAGATTCCGCGCCGCTCCCGGTCAGACATCTATAAAGCCATACAAACCCATACACATGGTGCTTTTCCCTCATATACCAGAGCTTGGTCTGAGGAGCTGGGGATGGCGATCTCAGGAGTGGAATGGCATAAGGTATTTTTGTTTACTCACAAAGCTTCCGTCTCGAGCTACGCCCAGGAGAAGAACTACAAGCTGCTATCAAGGTGGTATTATGTACCGTCTGTAATCCATCAAATTTCAGATCGAGCTTGGATCTCTGCTGGCGATGTCACTCGATGCTGGGCACTCACTTGCACATATGGTGGGAGTGCGACCTCATTACGGGGTTCTGGACACAAATATTTCAAACATATACGGATATATATGAGGACCCCCTGGTACCGTCCCCCACCATTGCCTTGCTGTCTATTCTTCCTGGGGCCGTTAAGACCCAGAAATCAAGCCTGTTGAGATTCTTTTTCGTGGCAGGTAGGCAACTGATTTCCAGGTTCTGGAAAAAATCCCCCCCTCCCTCCCTTCTCCCTATGGGTTAACGAGATCAATGACATTATGCTCATGGAAGAGATGGAAGCTAGGGAACAAGATAAATGGGAAAAGTTCAAAACACAGTGGTCGAAATGGATGCACTATGCCTCCTCAGATAAAAAGAAAAGCAGACTTGTGGAGTCCCCTACAGCTGGTTTAGGGGCAACCGACCCACAACCACTTTCTTCAGTTGAACATAATTCGTCATAGTAGGAAGGGAGCGCACCACTCCCCTTACCCTCCCCCCTCTTCCCCTCTCTTTTCCTCCTCTCCAGGAATCCTGCTCCTAATCTTCCATCTCCCCCCCACCCTATATTACTGTTCTTTTTCTGACTTGGTTTTTCTGTCTCTATTATATAGGGGCATCTGCCCCCAATTATCTTTTACCCTTAAAGTTGGAGAGGGCCCATTCGCGGCCCTCAGTGAGCTCACGCTGCTCAGATTCACTGCCGGACTACTTACTATAGGTGCGCCCTCACAGGTAGCACCCATTGGCTTGTTTATTACCGAGGCTACTTATATGGATAGGTTACTACATTTCTATTGCAATAGTTCAGGTATATCTGAGTTCAATTTGTGTACAATGCTACCCCCTTTTTCCTAGCTGGAATGTAATTTACTTTGTTCTGTATGCATTGAGTTTGTATGTATAACATTCTTGTGTACAAAAGAAATAAAAATATATTCAACCTAAAAATCGCAAAATTGTAAAAACGCCAGAAATTAATTCTCATGCTTTGTAAACGAGGCAACTTTTGCGCAAACCAATCAATAAACGCTGATTGCAATTTTTTACCAGAAATATGAGGGGTAATATAAATCGGCCAAAACTGATGAATACATTTGTTTTTTTATATATTTTTTTTGGATATGTATTTTAGCAAAAAGTAAGAAATAGTTTTTTTTGCAAAATTGTCGCTCTTTTTTTGTTTATATCGGTGATCAGAAATAACGCAGAGGTGATCAAATACCACCAAAAGAAAGCTCTATTTGTGGAAAAAAAGGACACAAATTTAGTTTGGTTACAACGTCGCATGACCGCGCATTTGTCAGTTAAAGTGACGCAGTGCCGAATCGCAAAAAGTGCTCTCTCCTAAAGTGGGAAATCCTTCAGAGGCTGAAGTGGTTAAGGCAACATTTTCAGCATAAAGTAGATTGCCTGGATAGATTTTGGGATGCTATTGTTTACTGGAGGTGTATTAAGGGTCCATTATATCTATCGTTGCCCTTTTACATGCTTCCAGATGAGCAACTTGAATGTTTGTGCATCTGCCTACGGTTGCTGGAAATTTGTCAGCACTAGTGGTTTTATATTATTCCCTATTTTAATATAGTAAAAGTCTGTATAATAAAGATGGTTCTTAAATCTGTTTCTGTAGTCTTTCTGCTGCCAACTATCCCACATACATAATTCTCAACCAAATCTCAGCAGTAAACTTCAGGGTCATTGGGGTCCATTAACTTAAGGCAAATAGGCTGTCCACTTTCTAAATTAATTTCCCTAAGCTTAGTGAAAGTGGTCTAGCTCTGCTGACCTCATCATCCATCCACAATATTATTTTAGTCAAATTTCACCACATTCACTAAGCAAAGGAACAATTTCCTTGCAAAGTAAACCGCCTATTTGCCTTCAGTAAATCAGCTCCATTTCTTCCAGATTTGACCAAAAGATATTAATAAGATAGAATGAGTCCAGAGTTTGTCAACAAAAATTGTGAAAGGTGTGAAGAATAAAACATATCGAAAGAGACTGCAGAAACGTAATATGTACAGTCTTGGGGAAAGAATGGAAAGGGAGACATGACTGAAATCTTTAACCCCTTTATGCCTAAGGGTAAAACTAATCTAAATGCCTAAACACAATTTTGAAACTTTGACATGTGTTAGTGAAACTCTACATATCATCACTACTACAACAACTACTTTGTGCATCCAGGTGGATTATACCACATTTTTTTCAGGACACATTGAGATTTCTTTTGGTGGTAAATGGTAATGGATATCTTCTGATTATTTTATTATCACTAGAAAACTGGCCCAAACTGGCCCTGACACTAATACTAAAAAAAAAAAAATCCTGTAAAAAAAAAAATTACTGACCTTTGACCATGACTTTGACCCAGACATTAACCCTGGCACTGACCTAGATCAAACCTTCATCTAGGTATTTTTTAAATTTATTTTTTATTATTGTTTCTTTACACACACTTTTCTCTGCAAGAAGAGAGAGCGACCAAGTATCTTTCTACTCTATTCACAGACAAAGAAAGCACGGGGACAGGCTTCACAGTGACAGATTACTGTGATAGCCATTTAGAGGCTATAACAGCGATCAGGTGACTCGGGATTGGGAGGTCCAGGTCATTAGTACGGAGCCCATTGCTCTCCATGAGACCCGATCTCTGTGCTGGGAGTGCACGCAGAGGGAGATATGCAAATATGCGGCCCCACAGAAAAAAGCCTGTACTGGACTGCGTACGGTCGGCATGAAGGGGTTGGGTAAGGCAGTATTTTCAATAGTAAGATTAAGAACACACGAGCATGACCTCAAATTAGCAGGAGGAAAGTTCAAGAATAAAACATACTATTATACTGAAGGAGTAATTAATACTTGGAAAAGGCTTCTAGAAGAGATAGTGAGTCAATCAATAGTAAGTGAATTTAAACATGCTTGGGACAAACATAGATCTAAATTCAGACAAAAAGGGTAAATAAAAAGCCAGGAAAGGGGCAGACTTGATGGACAACTTTTTTTTTTTTCTGTTGTGACTCTTCTGTGTTTTATTTAACCACTTCAGCCCCGGAAGGATTTCCCACTGTAGGACCAGAGCACTTTTTGCGATTCGGCACTTTAACTGACAATTGCACGGTCATGTGACGTTGTATGCAAACAAAATTTGCGTCCTTTTTTTCCCACAAATAGAGCTTTTGGTGGTATTTGATCACCTCTGCGTCATTTCTGATCAACGCTATAAACAAAAAAAGAGCGAAAATTTTGAAAAAAAACCAATATTTCTTACTTTTTGCTAAAATACAAATCCAAAAAAAATATATAACAAAAATAATTTATTCATTGGTTTTGGCCGATTTATATTCTTCCTCATATTTTTGGTAAAAGAAAAATCGCAATCAGCGTTTATTGACTGGTTTGTGGCAAAAGTTGCAGCATTTATATACCATGAAAATTAATTTCTGACCTTTTTACATTTTTTTTTTACTGGTAATGGAGGCGATCTGTGCTTTTTATCGGGACTGTGATATTGGGGCGGACATGTCGGACATATTTGACACTTTTTTGGGACCAATGACATTTATAGAGCGATCGGAAATTTAAATGTCCACTAATTACTGTATAAATGTCATTGGCAGTGAAGGGGTTAACCTGGGGGGCACTCTAGGGGTTAACTGTGTTCCCTAGGCGTGTTCTAACTGTGAGGGGGCTGGGCTGTCAGGAGCATGAGAGATCTAACTGATCCCAGTGACAGGGATCAGTAGATCTCGGTCATGCTGCCTGGCAGCGCAGGGAACCGCCATGTTTACATCGGCGGATCCCCCGTTTTTCAGCTGTTGCCAGCCCGCTAGCCGCGCATGCGTAAACCGCCGTTTATAGACGCGATTTACAAAAACAGCCCCACTCTGCAGCAGTAAATGTACGCGAGCCAGTCAGGAACCGGTTAAGAAAACGGAGTGTTTCATGTGGCAACAAGTGGGTCACAGAGTGGATTCAGTATTCAGGGAGCAGAGTAAGTCTATTCTGATATGCTAGAGTCACTGGCCCTCAGACTCTATGAGGTTGATTTACTAAAACTGGAGAGTGCAAAATCGAGTGCAGCTCTACATACAGTAGAAAACAATCAGCTTCCAGGTTTCCTTGTCAATGCTTAATTGAACAAGCTGAAGTTAGAAGCTGATTGGCTACCATGACCAGCTGCACCAGATTTCACACTCTCCAGTTTTAGTAAATCAACCCCTGTACTTTACTCTCAGTATCCTTGGTAGTTTTGATGTCAGCCAGAGCTCTGAGCTACCAATGCAACATGTTTTTGTTGACCCTGGAGAGGGCATCATGGAGCTAATGGCAACCAAATCAAAAGACCCAAGGGGCGTGTTGTAGATGTGCTGAAGAATAATGTATTATGCTTAGTGAACACGCTCTAAATGTCCACTAATGATGTCATTGTGTGTTCTTAAAAAGGAGAGATGATCATCATTCTGGCACCAGGCCTCATGTGTGCACAAAGTTTTCCAAGCTATAGTTCTGATGTAACTGTCCCCAGGCAATTGTATTATGTCTGTAAAAGAGAAAATCAAATGCAACCAAAATCCTAGGCAAGCTCTACAGTTTGTCCTCAGCTCACTCTAATGCAAGAACTACAATCTATGATGACAATAGTGAAGTCTCTATATAGATCCGTATACATGAACCGAAAAATCAGAGGGCAGATCGTCTGACTTTTTTTGCTTGCTAGTCGCAAGTAGAAATTGAATAGGCTATTAATGTTACAAAGATTCTCGTACAACAGAATAAAAATTTGTAAGTGATGTAATGTGTTGTAGTGTGTTTGTATTGTATTTTGGACGACAACTGTACTGATTAAACAAAAAGCGTTCTGGTATTGTACGAGAAAAAATTTCGTGCTTGTCCGATCAGATAATATCGGATGAAATATCATGATAGGCTATTGAAAGCTGTGTACTAACAATCAGATTATCGTACAATCGTTTCGAAAGCAATATTTTTCATACGATTTTCAGATCGTGTGTATGGGTCATTAGGCTTTAAGTCCCGTCTGTAACTTTGCCTAGCCCTTATTCTTTTTTCATCTGGTAATCCATACAGTAAGTCTATTGTTTTTCAAAATAACGTGCTAGCTGTCCTGCAAATGTCCTGTAGCAGTTACAGGGATGAGACAATCCGTGCCCCCGATGTAGCACCCTCCTAGATAGGTGCTAGTTTAGGTAAATTTAGTTTTTAGCTCCTCTGTAATCAGTTGAGCTGTTTGTTATTGATTTGGGCTGTTCTGTATCTCACTGGTTGCAAGATTAACTGCTTTCCCCTGCCTTCTGGAGGGTTCTGGAAAGTAGTAGGTTGAGAGAGTCAAATCAGCAGCTGAATATTAATGCAATCTCGGTCAGTCCCTGGAGGATGGTGCCCAGATGGTGGCTGGGCCTGAAACAGAGGGGTGCAGGAGGAGGAGATCCCAGCTGCTGCCTTTCTGGGCAGTCCAACTGTACTTTTCTATTGCTCATCAAGGCCTGAGCTATGCTAGCTGGGGGGCCTATTCTGCTGAAATTTACCAGAGCTGACTGAGGGACTTCTTTTGGGATCTGGTCTGGAGAGTTCATGGGAGATTTTTCTGGAAGATATTCAAGGTAGGCACCCAACTATCCAAGCATATTAGTGAGTACAGACCTGTGTGTGAGATCCCAGTGACTGTGTGCTGCTTCTGCCCCTCAGATTCAGACTGTACTTAAAGCGGACATTGTTTGTGGTGTACCGGTGTAGCTCAGCTCATCATTTGCTGCTGCAAGGACTGTGCTCAGAATCACTAAGAGGACGATAGGTGTCCTCAAGTTACTGCTTAATGTTGCTGGGGCATCCCACAGTTACCCTGTACCCATCCAAGTTCAAGATTTTTTAATAAAGCAAGAAAAATAATACCCCTAGCTAAACTGGTCATACCGTTAGTTCAGCTGGTATGTCCAGGAAGTAAGACAGAAGTAATTGAGCAGTGTTTTTAAACAGATATGAAGAGAGTGAGGTAAGCCTGTGTTGAATTAATGGAAAGCGGCTTTATTTTTGTAAAATAAGTACATTGATACTATATTGGTACATAGGGGAGCTGGAATTTAGAAAAAAAAGGTGAATAAAGGCAAACTTAGCCTTTAACTCAAAAAATTGTGTGAAAATGTATTTCTATTATTCCATCATATGAAAACCATCTGCACAAGTTTGTGTATTCAAAGTGAATAGGAATTTGCTTTTCACCTGATTTGATCATTGAAGTGAAAAATTCACATAATGTTTAAGTGAATAGTCTTTAGCAAATCAGCGAAATTTTGCCTTCTTTCACAACCTCCACTCTGCACTATATATTGAGACTGAATGTGCTCTCAATTTACATTATATATTTATCATTTAATTTATATGCTGTATTATTGACCATTGTAGATAGTCTTCAGGAAAAAAAAGATTGGAATCTATAGTTTCAGCACAGAATACACACCACTGAATTATTTAAAATGCATTTAATCTTTGGAAATCCAAATGTCTATGTTTATTGGGATGCCACAAGAAAAGCATGCTAGATTTTTTAGCAGGTAAATATGAAATATTGCATATACGTATTTTACATTTACATATATGCAGCTAGTAGACGGCAAGTGTTACATACATAGTTAGTCTGGTTGAAAAAAGACTGAGGGAGTCTATCTAGTTTAAACTATATACACAATCCCATCCCCACAGTTGATCCAGAGGAAAGCCTCAGCAAAGCATGATCCAAATTGCTCCAGCAGGGGAAAAAATCCTTTCTGATCCCCCAAGAGGCAATCGGATATTCCCTGGATCGCGTTTACCTATAAATGTTAGTAACCAGTTATAATATGTATATCTAGGAAATAATCCAGGCCTTTTTTACAGCAATCTACTGCGCTGGATGGAATCAGTTCTTGAGGTAGTATATTCCACATTTTCACAGCTCTTACTGTAAAGAAACATTTCTGTATTTGGAGATGAAATTTCCTTTTGTCCAGATGTAAAGAGTGCCCCCTTGTCTTCTGTGATGACCTTTAAAGTGAATAACTTAACACCAAGTTGGACCACTTATGTATTTATACATGTTGCTCATATCCCCCATTAATCCCCTCTTCTCAAGAGAGAATAAATTCAGTCCCTCTAATCTTTCCTCATAGCTGAGCTCCTCCATGCCTCTTATCACTTTGGTTGCCCTTCTCTGCACTTTCTCCAGTTCCCCAATATCCCTTTTAAGAACTGGTGCCCAAAACTGAAATGCATGTTCCAGATGAGGTCTTACTAATGATTTGTACAGGGGTAAAATGATGTCTCTCTCTATCTCTGGAGTCCATACCTCTCTTAATACAAGAAAGGGTTTTGCTCGCTTTGGAAACTGCAGCTTGGCATTGCATGCTATTATTAAGCTTATGATCTACCAAAACCCCCAGATCCTTCTCCATCACTGATTCCCCCTGTTGCACTCCCCCTAGAATATAGGATGTGTGCATATTCTTAGCCAAGTGCATCATTTTACATTCATCAACATTAAACCTCATTTGCCACATAGCTACCCTATTAATCAGTGCACTGTAATCGACTGGTGCCCAGGACTCATTTAATTCAAGATGAGCAAGGAGCGATGACAATCTGAAACATGTTGCAAAGAGTATACGTTTTTGGTGTAAACAAGGAAAAATATAAAAATAAAAACCCACAGTAGTTTCTCTTTAATTTCAACAGTGAAGTTAAACAAGTCACTTTATATATGATTACCAAAAACCTGGTCTTTCATTCAGACAAATGTAAATTTTGTTACTCATTCAACTATGCTGTATGAATCTGAAATAACCTGCAAAAACACTCTTGTATCACTCCATAGTTTCTTGTGCATATTAGCTGTTCTAAAATGTATAAATTGCAGTAGAGAGCATATTAATTAGCTGTTCCGAAAATATAATCTGTGATACAGAGCACATTGGTAGTAAATCCCATGAAGCATATTCTTGTGATGTGTAGGGCTTGGGAATTAATACCAGGTAATGGACTTCCGTTCCCTCCTAATGATTTGCAAACTGATCAAAGGAATGAGATCTTAAGACTATGTCATTATATGCCAATATTATCTTCTGCTAAATGAGCCAAAAGAAAAATAAATCAATTTGTTAAAATATTTAAAAAATTCCATTGGTTTCTCTAAAATGATATGTATTTTCCTGTTTTTTTTTTTTTTTGCATTATAAGATTTCTGTGAAGTGTATTTTACTCCTTTATCTACATATATGTTGACAGCTTTAATGAATGCTATTATCAGACTTTCTATTTTAACAGAGAAATATTCAGAGAGAAAATTGCTTTAGTTAATTCTAGATGATTTTTTTATCCTCTCAATTAAAATCTTCTAGACTAGCATGGAGGCATTCCAAAGGATAAAAGTAAAATTCTCATGTATTTCAATGAATTCATAATGGAGTGGGGGCAAAGAAACCCATGTATATGTTGAGTTGATGATAGCATCTGAATATCTCAGGCTGTACAGAGAGAGGCGCCACATTATGTACTGCTTCTGTATATTCCCATGGACATACATTTGAGAAAGTCTGATATCTTTGGAACACCATGGTAGTGGGATTGGGAATGAGATCCTAGGCAAACAGTAAAATATGCCATTACCAGCAAATGCTTTTCAAAGGGGGATATATATAACAGCAAAATTTCACTTGCTCGTGGTTGTAAAGATCTGTCTTTCAGAGGGAATCAGAATGAGACTGTAGTTTTCAATCATACATGTATTCATTTAATCCCTCTATGTGCTGCAATGTCAGAAATAGGGTTCTATAGAGGCTTTCTAATTGTAGTCATTCATGTTTGGTGAACAGTGCTCTACAGTATTATATTATTTTGACATTCCAAGTATTAGTGTACAATTACTTGGAATCTTTGCTACAGAACTCTGCAGTGGTTGTTTTAAAATTAGTTACGTTGCTCTGAACAGACCCATTAGTATGTAAATATCTAAACATTTACCTAAGGCTTCTTTATGTTATAAAATACCCCCTGTTCTGAGCACAGATACGTTTGTGGTTCTTGTTCCATAGGCAGCCCCATGTAGATCCTGGTCAGTTCACATTGTCTAATCTATAGCTATCCCATACTCACTTGATTGTGGTATCAGAATTTCTAGGAGTGATTAGAGTTTATGATGCAGCCTGTGCTAGTCCAATCACCAAACACATATGCACTTCCTATACTTTAGCTTACCATTTCATTTATCTTGACCAAAATAGTTCACTCCCGGAAATCCTGTGACAGTTAGACAGTATTCATTTAGGGAGCCAGGTCAGTTTATGTGAAGCCCAGTGACACCCTCTCCCCAAGAAAAGGCCCACCATAGCCAATTACCTGCCAGGCCCCTGATAGGGCTTTGCAGGACCTTCCAGTAGGAGGGCACTTCTTGCACTGATGCTCTGTTAACCACTTGACGTCTGTACCATAGCCGAAAGACAGCTACAGCGTGGACCTCAAATGCCCGGAGGGTGTCCATGTACGTCCTTCTGTTCTCACACCACGGCACACTCTGTGATTGCCGAGTGCCCTTCAGTGCTGCAAATCCATGCCCACCAGTGCCATCTATCAGTGCCCATCAGTACTGCTAATTAGTGCCCACCAATGCCACCTTTAGTGCCCATCAGTGCCACCTTATTGTGCCCATCAGTGCCACCTATCAGTACCTATCAGTATCACCTATCAGTGCCCATCAGTGCAGCCTCATCAGTGCCTCCTGATCAGTGCCCACCAGTGCTGCCTATCAGTGCCACCTATCAGTGCCGCCTATTAGTGCCCGTCAATGCTGCTTATCAGTGCCCATCAGTGCTGCATCATCAGTGCAGCCTATCAGTGCCCATCAGTGCCACCCCATTAGTGCCCATCAGTAAAGGAGAAAAATTACCTGATTGCAAAATTTTATAACTAAATATGAAAAACGTTTTTTTTTTTGTTTTCAAAATGTTCGGCCGTTTTTGGTTTGTTTAGCAAAAAGTAAAAAACAGTGCTGATTAATACCACCAAAGGAAAGCTCTATTTGTGTGAAAAAAAATTATACAAATTTCATTTAAATACAGTGTTGCACGACCACGCAATTGTCATTCAAAGTGTGACAGCACTGAAAGCTGAAAATTGGCCTGGTCAGGAAGGGGGTATAAGTGCCCAGTAAGCAAGTAGTTAACAAACATTTGAGCCAAAGGGTCCTCCACATGTTTACAGATGTTTTTGGTGTTATGTTTGCAGATTGAGACTTTCTCTGTGCCAGCTAATCAAATTAGGATACGGAACAATACTCTTCATCCTCAGCTGACTGTACAGAAGCAACCGTAGTCCTGGAGAAATCAGAGAGGGACTTTGGAGGAAAGATGTGGAAGCATACTTGCAGTCCCTGTGCTCTAAGTTAGCTAAGATGGCTTTAATTTTTAACAAAAAAATGAAGGTGCTACACTCTTACTTACTCTACTTTTATTTTAAGAAGTTTAAAATATACTTTCATTCCACAAGTTTACAATACAATGTGTCTTGATACTAACATAACATACTAACTAACATGATATGGCCTCTCTGCTTATTCCATTAAAAAGGTAATTATTTGAAACTGAGCTCTTAGTATATTCTTACTGACTGTTCAAATGAAGATAGATGATGTAATCATAGCTCCATAAACTTTCCAAAAACTCCTTCTGAGATAAGTCGACTGTGAGAGTAAAGTTCAATTCGCAGGAGTTTAACCTCCCCATCTATTCCGGTAAGAGGGTAAGTATTCCAATATGAGCTCACTCAAAAAACGGGTATATTCTTACTGACTGTTCAAATGGAGATAAATACTCTAATCGGAGATAAATCAATTTTACAGAAAACACCTCTTCATATAAGTCTACTCTGAGAACACTCAGCTGTCAAAGGTCAGTAACTCAAAAAGTCACAATGCTGCCTCCAAAAGAATTATAAGGTACTCAAAACATGCCCCAAAAAGCCAAAGCTAAAAAACCCAATATGTTTCATCTCTAAATCAAAGGCTTTGAGTAGTAGCAGCGAGTATTATTATTGCCAGGGCTACTGGTGTCTTCCTGTTAAATTTACCCTTATTCAAAATGTTATTGGTATATGCATGATGATATCATCACACCACACCTGCATGTATGTGTCATCATGCTAAGCAGTTATGTCATTATGTCACATACGTGATGACATCATCACGTCACGTGCACAATGACGTCATCGCGTCACATACTGGACAACATCAGAGTTAGCAGCTCCCTCTGTTGCCAGAATATCACATCAACATTACTATAGTGATAATGCCTAAAAGCACAGCTTCATAGATGTCATAATTCGTATATATAAATGAATGTGCCGCAGGGGGCTACTTGTCTCTTTATTGTGTATATATGCATATATATACTGTTTACGCACACACGCACACATATATATATATTATGACAGCTGGCAGGTAAAGACACCTGGTTGCGTGCAGGATGGCAGGTACATCTGCCCAAGATTCAAAGTGTATACAGACTTATACCCCTAGGGGGAGTGCTGAGTCTTGCAGGGGTAGAGGTAATGAGTCCAGCTGGGTTGAGCTGGCTCATTAAGACCTCTACATAAACTCCCAGCAAGGATAGGTGAGTGCTCCACCCTGGAACCAGCTCTGTGACCATAGACTGGGGAGTGTAACATCCTGTGTGACTGTATATCCTGCAGCAGGGCTGGACTGGGACAAAAATTTGGCCCTGGACTTCATCCAGACCGGCCCACTTTAATTTTGCAAACGCACAAAAACCGTATATAAATTATACGAAATTTTGCAAAAAAACATAAGTAAAAACATTCCACTGTAAGTATAAATGGCTCTTTTTTTAAACTCTTTATTTAGAGAAAAAGATGCATTCCAACATTACTTTAAGTTTTCATTCCACAATAAATAAATAAATATTGCCAAAAGGAATAAATACTGTAGACGGTAACTTGCCTCACGTTGAATGTGTACAGTAAGATTTCATTACAACCTTACGTAGAAAAAGAGATTTATTTCTCAAATTTTTTTCTCGGTAAATATGAATGTCACCTTACAAAAATGAATACAAAAAAACGTTTTAAAGCATATTAAATATATGCCAAAAACACGCAAACGTTTTAATTTCACCCGGCCAGACCTACTTCAGGTCCCGGTTTAAAAACAGGGTCAGGTCGGGACGACGTCCTATATGTCAGTGTGTCCTACAATGTGAGGG
>BLSH010440386.1:1569849-1589985 GCA_018402905.1 Glandirana rugosa
ATTGAAATAAGAAAGTACTCAATAAATGTTCAAAGACTGGTGAATATTTTACACAAGTTACACGACGGGTAACACAACCTAACAGTTACGTTGGGAGAATGGGAGAAGAGGGTTGCATTGACAATCCAACACAATGGGCAGCACATTGAACACATTTTATAAGTGGTCAGAAACTTGTAAATAACTCATGAAAGAATAAAGTTACATTAAAACCACGCACACCATTGTTTTTCTTGTGAAATTCCCAATAAGTTTGATGTGTCACATGACCCTCTTCCTATTGAAAAAACAAAGGTTGGATTCAAAATGGCCAACTTCAAAATGGCCGCCATGGTCACCACCCATCTTGAAAAGTTTCCCCCCTCACATATACTAATGTGCCACAAACAGGAAGTTAATATCACCAACCATTCCCATTTTATTAAGGTGTATCCATATAAATGGCCCACCCTGTATATAGATAGGTAGTATTTGACACAGCAGCTCAGCACAATCTGTATATTTATACTGCTCTCTACTCCCCTGTACAGGTAGCCCAGGTTGCCCCCACTTTGCAGGAAGGGGGGATCTAATCACACACTCACCTGCTGCAATGGTGCTGTGCACTGCTTGCTGGAGGGGGGGGTTCTCCACTTGGCGGAGCATGAACACACAGGGCACAGGGAGAAGCCTCGCTGTGTGCAGAGCCATGCAGCTGCCAAGGGAAAGGACAGTTCTGTGTGGGAGCCACACTGAAACAACCCTGCTCCCAATAGGACTGTGGTAGAAATGCTGAGCAGTGAAGAGCAAAGCCGAATGTAAGAACTGCGCCTGGCAGGAGGGGGAGGACGGTGGGATGGTGGAGCTGGGCTTGCTCACCTCTAATGCAGGTAGCTTCCTGAAGTGAAGGTCAATGGATTACAGCTGGCGGGAGGGGAGGAGGAGGCAGAGAGGGGAACCTGAGGTCATGTGATTGGTTGTTAAGGACGAGGCGGCCCCGCTCCTTAACACCCAATAATTGACAGCATTCTTTTATTTACATTTCAGCTGTTAGCAGGGAAATCCCGCTGACAGCTGAAAGTACCGAGTGCAATGAGCTGTTACAATGCAGACGGTTTACTTTTTTTATTTTCTTTTAAAATGTTATTGAAATCTTACAAAAATGATGTTTCAAACATCTTCATGCACTGCAGTGTGTTATGATTTGTTTTAGTGTATCGCATCATGCTGTGCTATGTAAAAATGCAGTGTTTCCTGCTTATTTCTTGCATTTAAATTCACACAATGAATGAATGAATGAATGAATGAATGAATGAATGAACTTTATTGCCAGGTATGTTCACACATACGAGGAATTTGTTTTCGTGACAGAAGCTCCACAGTGCAACAAAATGACAGCGACAGAACAAAAACACAAAATGGAATAAAAAATTTAAAAAATTTTAAAATTTAAAAATTTTAAAAAATACAAATAGGTAGGTAAGGAACGAAAATATACAAATTGACAATGTATGGCAGGTATATTACAATGAGCATTATGTATTTGCAGGTATATTATGTGCAAAAAATGTAAGTGTACGCTAAGTATGTGTGTTAGATAAATAAGTGTATGTATATATAAATAGTGTAGTGTGTTCCACAGTTTTTTTTTTCAATTGTTCTAGTGCTCAGTGCTCTGTAGCGTCGACCAGATGGCAACAGTTCAAAGAGGGAGTGTGCTGGATGTGAGGGGTCCAGAGTGATTTTGCCAGCCCTTTTGCTCACTCTGGATAAGTACAGTTCTTGAATAGACGGGAGGGTTGAACTGATGATTCGCTCAGCAGTCCGGACTACCCTCTGCAGTCTTCTGAGGTCAGATTTAGAAGCTGAGCTGAACCAGACAGTTACTGAAGTGCAAAGGATGGATTTGATGATGGTGGAGTAGAACTGTTTCAGCAGCTCCTGTGGCAGGTTAAACTTCCTCAGCTGGCGAAGGAAGTACAACCTCTGTTGGGCCTTTTTCACAATGGAGTCAATGTGAATGTCCCACTTCAGGTCCTGAGAGATAGTGGTGCCCAGGAACCTGAATGACTCCACTGCAGTCACAGTGCTGTTCATGATAGTGAGTGGGGGGAGTGCAGGGGGGTTTCTCTTGAAGTCCACGATCATCTCCATTGTTTTGAGTGTGTTAAGCTCCAGATTGTTAAGAGTGCACCAGACAGCCAGCTCTTTAACCTCCTGTCTGTAAGCAGACTCATCACTGTCCTGAATGAGGCCGATGAGTGTGGTGTCGTCTGCAAACTTCAGGAGCTTTCCAGAGGGGTCCTTAGATGTGCAATCGTTTGTGTACAGGGAGAAGTGCAGTGGGGAGAGAACACAGCCCTGAGGAGCTCCGGTGCTGATTATACGGGTGCTGGATGTGTATTTCCCCAGCCTCACTAGCTGCTGCCTGTCTGTCAGGAAGCTGTTGATCCACTGACAGATGGAGGTGGGCACGGAGAGCTGAGTTAGTTTGGGCAGGAGGAGGTTTGGGATGATCGTATTAAAGGCCGAGCTGAAGTCCACAAACAGGATCCTCACATAAGTCCCCGGTCTGTCTAGGTGTTGCAGAACATAATGCAGTCCAATGTTTACTGCATCGTCCACAGACCTGTTTGCTCTGTAGGCAAACTGAAGAGGATCCAGCAAGGGTCCAGTGATGTCCTTCAGGTGGGCCAGCAACAGTTTTTCAAATGACTTCATGACTACGGATGTTAAAGCCACAGGCCTGTAGTCATTTAGTCCTGTAATTTTGGATTTCTTTGGGATGGGGATGATGGTGGAGCGTTTGAAGCATGAAGGGACTTCGCACAGCTCCAGCGATCTGTTGAAGATCTTTGTGAAGATGGGGGCCAGCTGGTCAGCACAGGATTTCAGACAGGCTGGTGTAACACAATCTGGGCCTGGTGCTTTTTTCCTTTTCTTCTTCTGGAAGACCTGGCGCACCGAATCCTCGCTGATCTGAATTGCAGGTGTGGGGGAGAGGGGGGATGCAGGAGGTGTGAATGATGAGAGCGCTTGATTGTGTTCAGGGCGGGTTGCAGGAGTTGTTAATGGTGTGAACGGTTGTTTGGAAAGGTGTACAGGATGGGTTGCAGGAGTTGTGAATGGTGTGAATGGTTGTGTGGGGAGGCATTCAGGGCAGGTGATGGGTGTTATTTCAAACCTGCAGTAAAACTCGTTCAGATCGTCTGCCAGTCGTTGATTCTCCACAATGCTGGGGGGATGGTGTCTTGTAATTGGTGATCTTCTTTAGACTTTTCCACACTGATGCGGAGTCATTTGAAGTAAACTGAGTCCTTATTTTACCAGAATAATTCCTCTTTGCCACTTTGATCTCCTTTTCCAGTGTGTATTTAGCCTGTTTATACAAGACACCATCTCCCCTCATGTAAGCATCTTCTTTGGCCTGACGGAGCCGTCTGAGTTTTGCAGTGAACCACGGTTTGTCATTGCTGTAATTTAGTTGAGTCCTGGTAGGAATGCATATATCCTCACAGAAACTGATATATGATGTTACGATCTCTGTGAGTTCATCCAGATCAGTGGCAGCAGCTTCAAAAATACTCCAGTCAGTGAGGTCAAAACAAGATTGTAAGTCCTGCCCTGCTTCATTAGTCCATCTCTTTACAGTCCTTAATACAGGTTTAGCTGATTTTAGTTTCTGCCTGTAGGTCGGTATAAGATGAACCAGAAGGTGATCCGAACGTCCCAAAGATGCTCATGGAACAGAGTGATATGCATCCTTTATTGTGGTGTAACAGTGATCCAATATATTACTGTCTCTTGTGGGACATGTAACATGCTGTCTGTATTTTGGCAATTCACGGGAGAGATTATCTTTATTAAAGTCCCCAAGAATGATTAAAACAGAGTCCGGGTGTTGTTGTTCTGTCTCTTTGTTCTGCTCAGCAAGTTTCTGTAAAGCTGAGCTCACGTGCGTTTGCGGAGGGATGTAAACACTCACCAGAATGAACGAATGAAACTCCCGCGGCGAATAGAACGGCTTGCAGTTAATGAAGAGTGTTTCGAGATTTGAGCAGCACATCTTCTTTAACCACTTGCCGACCGCCGATCGGCATCTGACGGCGGCAAAGTGGCTCGTTCCCGCAAATCGCCGTCATACGACGGCGGCTGCGGGAACGTGTATAGTGAGCGCGCGCGCGCCGCCGGAGGCGCGCCCGCGCGCTCACTGTGTCCAGGGGGGGCCAGGGAGCGGGTGCGGCGGCTTCGATTGCCGCCGGCCACCCGCGATGCCCCCCCCGGAGCAAATGAGCGGAGGTCCGTGTATGTAAACACGGACCTCCGCTCTGTGTGAGGGGGAAGGGCTGTGATCACAGCCTTCCTTTACGTGACGACTGTGACCACTTCCCTTCCCCAGCTAGGCAGTCCCCCATACAGTAAGAACACGCCCAGGGAACATAGTTAACCCTTAGCGCGCCCCCTGCAGGTTAACCCCTTCACTGCCAATGGCATTTACACAGTAATCAGTGCATTTTTATAGCACTGATCGCTATATAAATGCCAATGGTCCCAAAAAAGTGTCAAAACGTTCCGACATGTCCGCTGCAATATCGCAGTACCGCAAAAAATCGCAGATCGCCGCCATTTTTAGTAAAAAATAAAAAAAATTAAAAACCCCAAAAATGAATTCTCATCATCCGTAAACGCGACCACTTTTGCGCAAACCAATCAATGAACGCCGATTGCGATTTTTTTTATCGCAATATGAGGAAGAATATAAATCGGCCAAAAACGGTGAAAAAAATGTTTTTTTATATTTTTTTTTTGGATTTGTATTTTAGGAAAAAGTAAGAAATTTGGGTTTTTTTGCAAAATTGTCGCTCTTCTTTTGTTTATAGCGGCGATCAGAAATGACGCAGCGGTGATCAAGTACCACCAAAAGAAAGCTCTGTTTGTGGGAAAAAAAGGACGCAAATTTCGTTTGGGTACAACGTCGCACGACCGCGCAATTGTCAGTTAAAGCGACGCAGCGCCGAATCGCAAAAAGGGCTCCGGTCCTAAAGCTAGAAATCCTTCCGGGGCTGAAGTGGTTAACACAGTTACGTCTGTACACCACCGTTCATTGATGTAAAAGCATGTCCCACCGCTGCGCGATTTCCCCGTTGATTCTGCTTCGCGGTCCGCTCTGAACAGCTGAAAGTCCGGCAGATGGAGCGCGCTGTCCGGTATAGCGTCATTCAGCCAAGTTTCCGTGAAACACAGAGCAGCAGAGTGTGAGAAATCCTTATTTATCCGAGAGAGCAGAAGCAGTTCGTCCGTTTTGTTGGATAGAGAGCCGAGATTTGCCAGATGGATGCTAGGCAACGGCGTTCGAAATCCGTGTTTCCTGAGTCTCACGAGCGCGCCAGCTCTTTTTCCCCGTCTGTGCCTCCTCTTGAAGCGTGTGATCAGTGCAGCCGCTCCGCCGACAAAAAAGTCCAGCAAAACATCAGAATAGTCAAAAACCGGTGATATATCGGGAGATGTGTGTTGCCGAATGTCCAGCAATTCTTCCCTGGTGAAACTGATTGCAGGAATATAACTAAAGACAGGACAAGCTAACAAAAACACAAAAACAACTGCAGAGCACATCACGGAGGCAGCCATCCTGTATCGGCGCCACAAGATTCATACAAAAACACTACTGCTAAAAAATTTTAACAATATTGTTACAATGTATCAATAATTGTAGCCTCCAACCACTGTCTTACAAACTTGCAGCCAAGCTTTATATATTACACCAGGAGATCTACCCTCCTCAGGGTAATCTGGTGGTGCGGTGGGTTCATTGACCCCAGCTCTTCCACCTTCTTCCCCAGGCAGGTGCCTCTCATGTCTTTGTATCCATTTAACCCTGTCAAACCCTTAACAAATGTGTAGCACACTACCGTGGATTAGCCTGAATAGCAATGGCTGCCAAAAACAAGACTTCAAGTAAGACCAATATTAAACTAGTTTCGCTCAACGTTAAAGGTCTCAATCTACCAGAAAAAAGGTCACAATTTCTCCTTTATATGCAAAAAGCTAAAGCAGATCTTGTCCTTATCCAAGAGACCCATTTTAAAACAGGTCACATCCCAAAACTTTCAAACAAATTTTGCCTTTCACGCTACTAACAACTTGGCAAAAACAAAAGGAGTCACCATCCTCATCTCCAATCGCCTCCCTTTCATTATCTCAGACATGTTGGTAGATGAGGAGGGTCGCTATATATTCGTGAAAGGGACTTTGTGGGGTCGCCCACTTACAATAGCCAACATCTATAGCCCCAACTCCGCTCAAATATCCTTTTTCCACAGCATCACAGAACAGCTAACCTCATTCCAAACAGGAATTCTCCTCCTTGGCGGGGACTTTAACGTAGCTTTGAATCCTATCGAAGACACCTCTACAGGTTCTTCTTCCATTCCCTACAGAGCTCTCCGTCAAATTAAACTCAAACTTCAACACCTTCTCCTACATGACGCATGGCGCACTTTAAATCCTGGGGTGAAAGACTACACCTTTTACTCCGCCCCCCATTCCCGATACTCCAGAATCGATTACTTTTTTATCTCACAAAAAGACCTATCACTTCTTTCTAAAGCTAACATAGAACCCCTATTCCTATCAGACCACCACCCGATCACCATTACTTTAAGCCTCCCAGACAAACGAGTGACCACCAAATCCTGGAGACTTGATACATCACTACTGACGGACCCATCGCGCGCAGACTTTGTCGACAAACAAATTAAAGAATTTTTCAAAACAAAACAATACCCCAGACATGAGCCCTCTCTCCCAATGGGAAGCACATAAATGTGTTACCAGAGGACTTTTACTTAAAATGGCAGCCACACGTAAAAAACTAAATCAAAGACACACCGACAATCTTCTGTCACAAATACATGTCCTGGAACTGACCCACAAACAAACCAGAGCCCAACAGACCTGAAGGGAACTTGAACAGTTACGTGCACAACTTAAAGAGGAACTAGGCTGCAAAGTTCAGAAAAAATTCACCCTATCGCAAAAACTATTTTTTGAGCATGGCAATAAGTGTGGCAAGTACTTGGCTAGAGCACTTCAAAACAAAAAA
This sequence comes from Glandirana rugosa, assembly GCA_018402905.1. Lineage (NCBI taxonomy): Eukaryota > Metazoa > Chordata > Amphibia > Anura > Ranidae > Glandirana > Glandirana rugosa. Next base: position 1,576,931 of record BLSH010440386.1, read on the forward strand.
GCTAACTCGACTATACACTCCCTACGCACGCCCTCCGGACAAGTACTAGCAGTCAACGAAGACATCGCTAAGCATTTTGCTGAGTTCTACTCAAACCTCTATAACCTAAGATCCGAGCAAAGACCCCCAGGTGAGAATAGGCCCAGACAAACAATAATTGAAGAATTCCTTAGTCAATACAGCCCCATACCCATATCGGCACAGCAAGCAAAGGACATAGATGGTCCGCTCACGTCCGATGAAGTTAAATGCGTACTTAAACAAATGAAACAAGGCAAATGCCCGGGCCCGGACGGTTTCCCCCTGGCCTATTATAGGACATTCTCCGACTCCTTAATCAAACCCTTCTTAAAAGCTTACAATCGACTCCCAGATTTAGTTTCCTCCCACACGACTGTACTCGAAGCACACATTTCGGTGATTCCCAAACCAGGGAAAGACCCCACATCGGCCTCAAACTACCGCCCCATCTCCCTCCTGAACACAGATATAAAAATCTATGCGAAAATCCTGGCCAATCGTCTCCTCCCTCTACTACCCCACCTTATTGACAGTGACCAAGTAGGATTTGTCCCAGGAAGGGAAGCCAGAGACAACACCCTCAAGGCACTGAGTATCCATCATCACCTCAAGCACTCAAAACAAGCCGGATTTTTACTATCACTAGATGCGGAGAAGGCGTTTGACAGGTTGGCTTGGGATTACTTACTGGAAACGCTTTGAACCCTGGGCATTGGCAGCCACTTGACACGCCTTATAATGGCCCTATACAACGGCCCCACGGCCAGGTTCCGCGCTAATGGCCTCCTGTCAGACGCTTTCTCCATCAGTAACGGCACTCGCCACGGCTGCCCCCTATCCCCCATATTATTTATTTTGACCCTGGAACCGCTCCTGAGATGCATCCGAAAGAATCCAAACATCAAAGGAGTGTTGATCGGACCTAAACATTACAAAGTAGCGGCATTCGCCGACGACGTACTGCTATTTCTGTCAGAATCCCTTGTTACAATCCCCAACCTATTGAAAGACCTACAGCTCTTCCAATATATAGCGCACTTAAAAATTAACTATCACAAATCAGAGGCGATGAACATCTCACTCCCGTCTACCCAAGTCCAGGTCTGTTCACAAAATTTCCCGTTCACTTGGCAAAAAGAGGCCATAACCTATCTAGGAACTCAGCTCCTTGCCTTGGTGACCTCTACACTAAAAACTCCTCCCAAATTCTAAAGACTATAAAGAAAGACCTCACAGACTGGAATAAAGCACATTTCTCATGGTTTGGCCGTGCGGCGATTATTAAAATGAATATCCTCCCACGTATCCTCTACCTCTTCCAAACCTTACCTATCGACATTCCTAAGAACTTCTTCAAAACTATCAGATCGCTCTGCACAACGTTCCTATGGAACCACAAAAAACCTAGAATCAGTTTTGACCAACTCACTAAGCCCAAAAATAAAGGAGGGATCGGCCTTCCAGACTTCACCCAATACTATAGAGCTTGCCACCTCCAAAGGATCATAGACTGGCACCTCCATGCAAAAAGCAAAGACTGGGTCAATCTAGAAAAAAACCTCTCTCAAATGCCATTATGCGGCTCTCCTTGGACCCAGCACCATGATAACTGTTTAAAAAAACTAGACCACCCATGTATGGGCCCCACCCTCTGGTGCTTCAAGGAGGCGTGTCACAAATACCAAAAAGCAAGAGTCCCAGGCCCCTTGACCCCCCTCTGCGGCAACCCTGACTTTCCCCCAGGACTAGCGAACTAGCCTTGTTCCGTAGACCAACCCAGTATTGGCCTTAGACTTACCCACATACTACAGAATGGAAAACTGCCTCCTGTCGAACTTTTCAATGCCAAACGAGCTAAATCAAAAGTCTCACTCTGGGAATATCAACAAATCCACCATTTCATATGCACAATTCAAAAATCACACAACCTTTCAGGACCGCTAACCCCTTTCGAAGAGCTCTGCTTAAATCAAACCCCTCAGCGACATGTTATATCCCTCCTCTACAACATGTTTTGGCAAAACACTAGGGCTAATGAGGGCTGGATGTGCTCCTCTTGGGCCCGTGAGCTACACCTCGATCTGTCCGAATCCCATTGGCAAAAAATATTAAGATGCATCCACAAGGGATCGATTAATGTTGCTATCCAGGAAAACAATTATAAATTGTTTACACGCTGGTATCGCTCTCCAGCGCTTCTCCACAGATTTAACGTGGCTATCCCAGAAACATGCTGGCGATGCCGTCGAGCGAAAGGTGACCTCTTACACATTTGGTGGGAGTGCCCAGGTATACAAGATTTTTGGAAAAGGGTACATGAACATACTGTGGCACTGGACTGGACACCAGCGACTATCTCCTTCACCGCCAGATTAATACAGAACCCTCTTACTTTAAGTCTCTTGCAATGTCGTTAATCAACTCAGCTAAACTTTGCATCCCCAGACTATGGGGAACTCAAGTTTCGCCATCACTTAAAGAGTGGTTCACAAGAGTAGAAAAGATTGCGGAGATGGAAGAGCTCATTGCCATCGCTCAAGACGCCCCATCCAAATTTGCTAAGAAATGGGCTTGCTGGACCCACTTCCGCTCATCTCCTGAGTACGCCTTGACAATGGGCCGCTAATAAGAAGTCCAACTAATCTGGGCCTTACAATCAAACTAGCCCAGCATCCGCCCGACATACTTAATCATCATGAACACCTAAGCCCCGCCCTTTCCACTTTTTTTTTGTCTTTCTTCTCTCTTCTTACTTCCCTCCCCTCCCCACCCACCCTCTACCATCCACACAACCTGTTTAAACACTAGACTGCATGCGCTGGTCATATGCCCTCTGGACCCCCATCCCCAACTCCCCTAAAAGTTCACTGTATAATAAGATCTCATCCCCCCTCTTCCAAATTAATATTGCAACATTCCCACCTTTCCTTTTGACGTATGTACATTGCATGCTACTCAGCAAGCTGTTGTTGCTAACCAAATCTAATTGACCAGTTTGATTTTGTTTAATTTTCTAATCTTGCACTTGTTGGTATGCTGTACTTTTGTGCTTACTATAAACAATAAAGCTTGTTTTGGAAAAAAAACAAAAACAAAAAAAAAACAAAAAAAAAACAAAAAACAAATGTGTATGTCGCCATGTTACTCATCAGCGTAGATAAAGGATGACCACTTTTTCTGCTGTACATACATATCCTTTCTGTATTTTTTGTATCTTGCTTGTTCTTCTATGTGTTATCTTGTCACATTTCTTATACCACTAAGTTCATGGCATTTAATAAACTTGAGAAGGCAAAAAGAAAAAACTTACACTCACATCCGACCTATCCCTTTTATTTGGAGCAAGAGGTGTTATTAACAGGCATAGGCATTACTTTTCTTTTGTGCCCTATGTAAGTCTCACAGTGAGCTGAAAATGTGACATAAAGCTGTGAAAACGTTCTGTATGTGAGAGTTTTGTTGCTTTCTTTTCTTGAATAATTGCTAAAGACTTTGCCATCCTCAGTGTAGCTCTTGTGCACAATCATTCAGTTTTTTATTGCTTTTTTGATTAAATCTTCCTTATATTTTCATCAGCATTTCATTATTATTTTTGAAGCAGAAGTATAGCCTCCCATTAAAAAAAATGTGCCGCACCATTTAATTATAAGCGCATCTGAAATTACAGTTGTTTCTGGGGCCACGTGCAAATTCCCACAAATACCTGTTGATCCTGCCAATATTGACCACTTAATGTAGCTTCCTGTGATAGGGTGGCAACAATGCTACACTGATTCTGAATTCAGAGCGGTGTTGCCACTTACATGTAGGCTGGGCCTGCTTGCACTACAGTGGGCCAAAAAAAAAAAATAAGTTGGCTATCAGCATTATCACTGCAGATTCACAAGCTTGTATCGTGCCAATCAGCATCTGACTACACCTAGTCCTACCCACTGCTTCCTGGATTGACAGGATTAAAACTCTCTCACTGTAAGCTACAGTGTCTGGTACTGAAGAGCGTGAGAGACACAAATGAAGGAGAATTTGACTCATACTCCTTGAAGCTTATGCATCACATGTTTAGACCAGTGTTTCTCAACTTTTTTTTGGTCAAGGCACCCTTTAAAATCATGAACAGCCTAGAGGCACCCCATTCTAAAATGTAAAAACTATTCTAATATTTTACATAATGCAGCAACAGCCACATGTGGGACACCCAATGGTAGAGGTGATTTATTTTCTTCCAAAGCAAATACACTTTTGCACACTGGTACTGACTAGTATTCCAATGTTTCTGTTCTCCCTCAATTTCTCTCCTTCAGTCAACTAATGTGACATTGCCAGTGTCAGTGCTGAGGGAGAAGGGCACAGGAGGGTTAAATAAGAATGTTGTGGAGGCAACAGGCATCCTCCTTATCAACTGATGACATCATTAGTTGTTAGAAGGCCATTGTCTAGAAAGTCGTAATGGTGCGTAATGAAAACCTGTGGCTTTGTGTAACTAAAAGGTGAGCTTCATCCACCCACTGGCTTGTATACAGTTTTTGATCAATTTTTAGGAATATTGCCAAGGCACCCCTGAAGAAGGCTCAAGGCACCCTGGTTGAAAAAGGCTGGTTTAGACTATCATATGGGAGCCTTTGGTTGTATCTTAAAAGAGAAGTATGGGATTTGTTTTAGTTCAAGAATCATACTTACCTAGGTGGATGCAGCATTGGTCCGATGCTGCATCTGTCCCTTGCCGGCCTTAACACTGAGAACTGGGCGATCAAACATCACTGATCGCTCGGTTCTCAGGGCTCCCTGACAGTCAGTCACTGCTGTCTGCTCTGCCCCGCCTCGCTCACTGGAGCGCTGGGCTGTGGAGGGGGTGGGAGCTCAGGCTTTCTGCAGCTCGCTGAGGTGCCGGTCCAGGCATGTGGGTTGATTCCAACTTCATTGTCGCGATCTTGCCCGAGCCTGGACCAGCTCTGTGATGTCAGCCAACAGCAGACCTCAGCCCACTGTCCGCTGAAAACGGATCACAGGAGTGCAGAATGAACTGCACTCCTGTGATTCATAGGAGAAATATAACTAAATGAGCTTTGGCTGTATTTCTCCTTTAAGTAAGCATGTGGCTTGTTGGGGATGTTGGGAAGGGCATTGGGGCCCATTACGTGAGCTAAAAGTTGAATATCAATGAACGTGTTGCTGGCAAAAGTTTCACCTCTGATAGAATCACATACACATAAGGTCAGAACAGGTGCTAGCATCTCTAGATATTATAGTGCTAGATGAAATTGATAGTACTAGACAAGGCCATGGCTTATGGTCCATGGATCAATTTTTTTCATTGCCTTTCTTACTTTCTCTCTCTAGCTGTATAAAACAATGTGACAGATATTTGTTGCCTACTCATGTAATTTCTTTTCTATCGGGCATTCAGCTGCTGGTTTAGCAGGGTATTTCCTGTTGAACACACGCCTACTCCTTACTTATAGATTCTTATGTGCTCTAATGACAAGTCTAAGTGACAAAACAGAAGCAATAATTACCTAAAGAGTAATGCACATTTATTTATATCACCCAAAATCATCGGAAGATAAGAAAGGCGCCGATTGCTTCCAAGAAAGTAAATCATTGCCAAAATTATCCCCTTCTATTAATGAAGAGCTGATGAGTCATGGCTGCAATTCAGCCACCTACCACTAATTTCTGCTATAAATACACCACGTAATAACTGGGTCTTAAAAAGAGGGCACAGATTGTAAAAGTGCTATTTCAGGCACAAAAGCTCTGCATAGCTGAAAGGTTAATGCCATTGATAATATGCATGCTTATTTATCAGGCTATTGTGCCATGGCAAATTGTACCCATAATTAAATGTGGGAACCTGAATACAGATAAAAATTACCTAGCAGGCAAATAACATGACATGCGTTCTGTTTAAAATGCAAAACAGTGACTTTCTGATCCATCAGATATTACAGCTGAATGATAACATTATTCATTTCCTGTGACATTTCTGAGGATCCTTGCAAAGATTAAAATAGTTGCTCAGTTGGTCTGTTGAACCAAATGCACAAACACTGAGAATAGATGGTATGTACTGTATATAAAGCAGTGTGACAAAGGCTGAGCGAGTAAAATATGATTCTGCTACTCCTCTATAGCTATTCACACTCTTGATGGTGTGTGACCTTTAACGGGTGATATAACTATTAACACCTAAATATTTTCTGATAGTATGTCAGCTAGCTGGAATTCGTAAGCTAGGCTAAACATTATACTAGAATATGTACAAATTACATTTGCTGTTACACAGTACTCTCCAGACGGTGGCTAATGAGTCACTTGTGACTCTTAGATAATGTTCGTCTTGTCTGCGTTGGAATCTAGATTTTAATTGCATCTATTCTAAGCTTCCTCTTGGGCCACAGACAGCAAAATTGAACATACTTGAGGAATATAATAAAACATGTTTGCTACAAGGTGTGTGGAAGTATGAATAGGGCATAAGCCGCACATCAAATCAAGCCCACTTGTGATGGAATGTGGCAACCTCAGCCTGGGCTCCTGCCAGACCACGCCCCAGCGTATATCGCTCCTTCCCTCAGAGCTTAATCCGCCGTGGGCTGGAATAAAATACGTTGGGGGTGTGGCCTGGAGAAGGGCCCAGGCTAAGGTTGCCACATTCCATCCCGAGTGTGCTTGCTTTGATGTGCAGCTTAAGGGATATTCATACAGCTTTTTTTCTTTGAGATCATGATCTGTTTGGTTGGAGAATCATCACTCACCTTTGTAAACACTAGGTTGGTTTTTGGTATTTTGGTATTTTTTTGCCACATCCATGATCTCTCATTGGTTTTACCACTGGGTGTCTTGGCCCCCTTGCACTACTCCAGTGTCAGACACTGAGCAGTGGTCACCGTTTGGAGATGCTATGTTTTATCAAGTTACAAGCTGGTTTTATAGCCTTCTGTTGTTGGGGCATCTACTCCTGAAGAATTGAAAGTATTCACAAAATGCATTGAGTTACAAGATGCTTTCCTCTCTCATATTGCAATCATCTTGTTTAAAGCATGCGCTTGAAAATATACCAGCTTGATGTACATTATATATTGTTATGTGTAACCCCTTGTTAAGCCAAATATTTTTATTTGTGCACTTTATACATTTATGTATCCAATTCTTGTACAATAAGTTGATATTTTATGACTTTTGTATTATGCATCATTTAAAGTCCCATGGGCGAATATTGGTTGTGTGTAAGGGATATTCATACTTTCATACACTGACATCTGGAGCCAGGACGAGCTTCCTCCCCAGCCAGCACTCATAGCAGTGAATCAGGCCTATCACCCTTATCTAAGCCCGAACGGCTCGCACACAAGGTTTTTTGGTCACAATGTTTGCTACAAAACCATGCAATAATAATGCACAGTTTTGTTTAACTTATATGTAAACCCTCAACTTGTAAAACAAATGAAAGGCAAAACATTTGTGTATTCTGTGGGAGATTAGCTTGTGGGGACCACTTTTCAGGGGAAAAGATTCAGCATGGATGTCAGGTTCTTTAAAATCTGGCGGCTTGCCAGGTTTACTATTTCAGGTTTTGCAAGTTCAAAACAGAAAACAAAACCTCACCGTCTGGCGCTAAACTAAGCAAACAGATTCCTCTCTATACAGTGTGGGGCTGTCCCCGACACCCATAAAACATAAGCACATTGCAAACCTTGTTCTTAGAATCCAAATTAGCACACAGAGCGCTCTGAGCTTTCTCCCTCTGAGATCCAGGATAGAGCTCTCCTCTGCTCTCTTCCTGGTCATTAAATGCAGGTATAGAGGGGTTTGAGAGGACCAGAAAGACGGGGCCTGGAACCAGCTCTGCCACGGTGGCCAGCAAAACCTGGGTTGGTCTCTCGCTAGTCGCCTCAAAATGATCGCATGCGAGGTGACAAGTATCGCCTGTTCATTGTGGCGCCTCGCATAACGTCACATATCCCCCTCCTCAGCTCAAGCCCCTCGGGCGGAGCAACTGTCCCGACCATGCAGTGGGCCAGAGAAAGATCAACTGCTTTATTTTGGAGCTTTCCAGCCCGGTGTTCCACTGAGAACTTAAAGGGCTGTAGGGCCAGGAACCACCTAGTCACCCGGCTATTTCTCTCCCGGTTGTTACACATACACTTAAGGGGGGCATGGTCGGTGACTAGCCTGAATGACCTTCCCAGCAGGTAGTATTTTAGGGCCTCTAAGGCCCACTTGATAGCCAAGCACTCCTTCTCCACAATGGCATAATTCCTTTCATGCCTATTAAGCTTCCTGCTTAAGTAGACGACTCACCGTCTCTGATCTGGGACAGAACAGCACCTAGTGCCACCTCAGAGGCGTCGGTTTGAACCACAAACTCCTTTGTGAAGTCTGGGGTGAAGTCTGGGGTCACGAGCACCAGCTGTACACAAAGGGCTTGCTTCAATTTCTGGAAGGCCTTCTCGGCTTCGGGATTCCACTTAACCATTCCTGACCCTCTACCCTTCGTTAGATCGGTCGGGACGGCAATGGTGGCAAAGTCCGGGATGAAGCGTCGGTAATACCCTGCAATTCCCAGGAAGGCACAAACCTGTTTCTTGTTCACAGGGTTGAGGCCACTTTTGAATGGCTTCAATCTTATTGGTCTGGGGCTTGATCAGAGTCCGACCAATAACATACCCAAGGTATTTGTACTCCTCCAGACCTATGGCACACTTTTTCGGGTTGGCTGTTAAACCTGCTACCCTCAGCGAATCTACCACTGCCTGCAACCAGGGCAGGTGTGATTCCCAATCTGGGCTGCGGACGACCACATCATCCAGATGAGCTGCTGCATAGGACCAATGTGGCCTCAAAGTTTTGTCCAACATCCTCTGGAAGGATGAAGGGCACCCTATGCAGACCAAATGGCATTCGCTTGTAATGGAAGGACCCCTCAGGGGTAGAGAAAGCCGTTTTTTCCTTTGCTGACTCCGTTAGGGGGATCTGCCAGTATCCCTTAGTATCCCAACCTATCCACAAGTTTGTCAACCCGTGGCATCGGGTATGCGTCAAACTTAGACACGTCATTCAGCTTCCTGAAATCATTACAGAACCGGATAGTGCTATCGGGATTTGGGACCAGTACTGTTGGGCTCAACCAGGTGCTGTGGGACTCCTTTATCACGTCTAACTCCAACATGGTTTTTATTACTCTCGCCACTGCGTCTCGTCTAGCCTCGGGTATTCGGTAGGGTTTTACATTTACACGGACCCCTGGTTCCGTGATTATGTCATGTTGTAGCACAGTGGTCAGTCCGATTAGGGAAGAGAAAAAGTCTCTATTTTTACTGACAAATTCCTTAACGTCATTTTGTTGCGTCAGTGACAAGGACTGACCGGGGTCAGGGGTAACCTGTCATTTTGGGGGGTGGGCACTGCCAATAAACTCTCTCTGTCCTTCCATGGTTTTAGAAGGTTAACGTGGTAAATATGCTCCGGTTTCCTTTTCCCAGGCTGGTAAACTTTTAGGTTAATTCCCCTACTCTTTCCCTTATCTCAAAGGGACCTTGCCACTTTGCCAGGAATTTACTTTCGACTGTGGGGACTAGCACCAGCACTCTGTCCCCGGGGTTTAAAGTTTGGGTTTTGGCACCCCGATTGTAAACCCTTCTCTGGGCCTCCTGGGCTTGCTCCATATGCTCTCGTACAAAGGGCAGAACAGCAGTGATTCAATCCTGCATCAAGGAGATGTGCTCTATTATGCTTCTATATGGGGTGACCTCTCCCTCCCATGTCTCCTTTTGCAACATCTAGCATCCCCCTAGGATGTCTACCATACAAGAGTTCAAAGGAAAAATACCCCGTAGACGCCTGCGGAACTTCTCATATGGCAAACATGAGGTGCGGCAGCAAAAACTCCCAATTTCGCCCATCTTTATCCACCACCTTTTTTAGCATACTCTTGAGGGTGTTAAACGTTTTCACCAGACCATCAGTTTGGGGGTGATAAACAGAGGTAAGGAGATTGGAGATTTTGTACAATTTGCACAATTCTCTGGTCACTCTGGGCATGAAGGGGGTATCCTGATCCTTCGAGATCTCTTTAGGTATCCCCACTCAACTAAACGCCCGGATCAGGTCCTTGGCAATAATCTTAGCGGAGTTCCGCAAGGGTATGGCCTCAGGATAGTGGGTCGCATAGACCAGGATCACCAGGATGTGCTGGTGTCCCTGGGCAGATTTTACTACTGGTACCACGAAATCCATGCCAATTTGCTCAAATGGCACTTCAATTATGGGAAGTGGGACAAGGGGACTGTGAAAATGGGGTGACGGGGCTGTCATTTGACACTCCGGGCATGATTCACAGTATTCTTTGATGTCTGCATGTAACCCAGGCCAGAAGAATCTCTGGGTTATTCTCTCCCTGATTTCCTCCATAACCAGATGTCCCCCCATTACATGCCCATGGGCCAGATCTAGCCTCATCCTGCGGAAGGGTTTGGAAACCACTAGCTGTTCCACTTCATCCTCCCCGTGTTTCATCACCTGATACAACAAATTCATTTTAAGCGCCATGTAGGGAAAAGACACCCCCCAATTAGGGTCCACAGGTTCCCCATCCATCACCTTCACGCTTTCTCTGGCTCTAAGGAGAGTGACATCCTGTAGTTGTTCTGTACAGAAGTCCCCTCTCCGGACCTCTAAGTCAGGTAATACATTCGGTTCACTCTCACCGTCAGGGTCAGAGACATTGTCTGGCTCATTAGCCCCCCACTGTGAGCTATCTTCCACCTCCTCTGACTCCCTAGCCAGTATAGGAAAAGGAAGAGGGTCTCCTCCCTCCTCGGTCCTGCCACCAGTCTCCACTTCCATTTGGCAAAACGGGTCTGGCGAGAGCTCCGCAACAGGGGCAGCGCTATCCTCCAGACTCCCTGTGCCTTCCCATAACCTCCAAAAAAGGGGAAAATCCCTGCCCACTAGTGCATCAAGAAGTAGTGAAGGTACCACCCCTCACTGAATGAGTCACACTACTGCAAGGGGTGTCAATCTCAACCACCACTGTCTGGTAGTCACGAGTGTCCCCATGGATGCAGATGACTTCGACAGTGCTAGGGTGTAAGCTTTCAGGGTTTACACAACTGCTTTTTACCAATGTTACCACACTACCCGAGTCAAGCAGTGCAGTGACTGGTCTCCCATCAACAAAAATCACACACATTTGCTTCTCCATGCGACTTGAACATGATGCTGTATATGTGACCTGTGCAAAAAGAGAAAGGCGTCTATTCACATAATAATTGCATTGCATGGGTTCATCATTCAGGGGGCAATTGGCAGCAATATGGCCAAATGCATGGCATCGGTAGCACTGTATGTGTTCTATACCCAGTCCTCTCAATGGTCCCCAAGACCTTCCTGGCTTCTTTGGCCAGTCTCCAAGTCTAGAACCCCCAGTCTCTTTAGCCGTATCAGTCTTATCAAATTTACCTAAGTGCCTGAAACTTGGAACAGTCTTACCGGGTCTGCCGGGCGATCTTTCACCTCTAGAAACATTGGAGTGGGGCGCAGATGGGCGCAACAAGTCCTCGGCAGCCGTGTATCTCTCGACGAGGTCCACCAGTTGGCTTGCAGTTTTGGGATCCCCATGGCTGACCCATTTCCTCAAAGCAGCAGGGAGTGCCCGTAGATAGCGGTCCATGACCACATGCTCCACAATCTGGCAAAGACTCTGGCTATAGCCATTTCCTGGTAAGGTGAACTAGGTCTAACATCTGCAAACCGCGTGGCTTGTCAGTGCAATAGGTCCACGGATGCACTTGTTGGGCCCGGACTGCCATGTTGACCCCCATGCATGCAAGTATCTCTGCCTTTAGAGTCTCAGTCCTGGGCCTTATCTGTTTCCAGATCGAAATAGGCTTTTTGTGGTTCACAGGTCAAGAATGGTGCTAGCAGTCCCACCCACTGTTCCCTTGGCCATCCTTCGCAAAGAGCGACTTTTTCAAAGGTTGTGAGGTACGCCTCCACGTCATCCGCAGGTGTCATCTTCTGCATGTGGTAAGAAGTCCGTACCAACTTTGGTTCCACTGTCATGGGAGGTGCGGGCCCCTTTTTTAACTCCAGCAGGACCTCTGCAAACTGTCGGTTCATCTTTTGTTGAGCCGCTTGTTGTGCTGCGATAGCCTGGCGACTCCTCTCGCTGAGCTGCAGCAGCCTCTGTGATCCGGAGGTTGGTCATCTGCAGAGCTGCGTGTTTTGCTGCCTATTGTGCTGCAGCAGCTTCTGCGAACCAATGGTTTGTTTCCTGCAGAGCTGCGTGTTGTGCTGCAGCGGCCTAGCGACTCTCCTCTCACTGAGCTGCAACAGCCTGGCGACTCTCCTTTTGCTGAGCTGCAGTAGTCTCTGCAACCTGTCGGTTGGTTTCCTGCTGGGCTGCATTAGCTTGCAGCAGGGCCTTCAACATTTCCTCCGTCTTTGAAAGTTGCCACACTGAACTCCACCACATGTTGGAGATTAGCTCGTGGGGATCACTTTTCAGGGGAAAAGATTAAGCATGGATGTCAGTTTCTTTAACCGCTTGCCGACGGCTGATCGGCAATTGACGGCGACAATGTGGCTCTGTAACGCGAATCGCCGTCACACGACGGCGGCCGCGATACAGAGCCACTGTGAGCGTGCGCGCGCTCACTGTGTTCGGGGGGGCCAGGGAGCGGGTGCGGCGGCTTCGATTGCCGCCGGCCACCCGCGATGCCCCCCCGGAGTCACCGAGACATAGCGCCGGCGGCAGCACACTGCCGCTAAGCGCAATGTCTCGGTGTAACAGCGGCAGTTAACGGCTAGTCGGCAGCCGTTCGCCAATTTCTTTGACTGTAGGTACGAATTAGAAAAGGGGACTTTTCACTAGGGGTGCTCGATTAGAGGTTGTACACCACCTCAAGTCACACCGTTGAAAGTTTCTGCCTCCTTTACAACTTCCGGGACGACGTTCGATTACGTCGGGTCGTCCTTTGGTTGGCTGTCCAACGTCTCTGATGACGTCGAGTCGTTTTCCTCTCAGCGGTCCG
>BLSH010440386.1:1589995-1626198 GCA_018402905.1 Glandirana rugosa
AAAACCCCAAAAATGAATTCTCATCATCCGTAAACGCGACCACTTTTGCGCAAACCAATCAATAAACGCAGATTGCGATTTTTTTTATCGCAAATATGAGGAAGAATATAAATCGGCCAAAAACGGTGAAAAAAATGTTTTTTTATATTTTTTTTTTGGATTTGTATTTTAGCAAAAAGTAAGAAATTTGGGTTTTTTTGCAAAATTGTCGCTCTTCTTTTTTTTATAGCGGCGATCAGAAATGACGCAGAGGTGATCAAATACCACCAAAAGAAAGCTCTATTTGTGGGAAAAAAAGGACACAAATTTCGTTTGGGTACAACGTCGCACGACCGCGCAATTGTCAGTTAAAGCGACGCAGCGCCGAATCGCAAAAAGTGCTCCGGTCCTAAAGCTGGAAATCCTTCCGGGGCTGAAGTGGTTAATATCTGGCAGATTGCCAGGTTTATTATTTCAGGTTTTGCAAGCTCAAAACACAAAACAAAAACAGAAAACAAAACCTCACTGTCTGGCGCTAAACTAAACAAACAGATTCCTCTCTATACAGTGTGGGGCTGCCCTCGACACCCACAAAACATAAGCACATTGCAAACCTTGATATACCAAAAAGGGAATGGCGCCCTAAAAAGTATTGGTGTACAACGATAGCCTAACAGTGTTGCTGCCCCTTTAAATGTGAAAAGCCACAAAAATCTAAAGCAATTAAAAAGGAAAGGTGATGGCGCTGACTAGGCTGCTAAATAAATAAGTGCTAGTGAAAAAAACCTTGCCTGCAAAGTATTTCACCCTGCACTATATGTGCGTGCTGCCAACATAAGATAATGCATACACATAAAAAACATGGGTCAACAAAAATAGCATAAATAATTAACACAGATAGTAATTAGTGTCATAAGTATCGTGAATAAATGTCCACTTAGGTATCCCAACACCACGTGAATTTTGTTTCTCAATATAGTGCCGGGTCTCTGGCACGGACAAATGTGAGTGAAATCTTTTTATCCTACATTGCTTTTAATCTTAAATAAATTTACTACACTATAAGACTTCCTTCATGGTCTCCTGTGGAGTCCTTCTTACATTGTAGCACCTGGCCATATCCCTCTAGTGGAGAGGAGTGGAGTCTCAGAACACCCCAGGATTTGGGAACATGCTGGTTTTGACCTTCTTGTAAAAAGGGGTCAAAACTTCTTGGTGAGTTGCCACCTTCACTTTTTGGGTGAGCACGGGTGGAGCAATCACTTACATTGAGAAACAGGATTCAAGTAGTGTTGGGATACCTAAGTGGACATTTATTCACGATACTTATGACACTAATTACTATCTGTGTTAATTATTTATGCTATTTTTGTTGACCCATGTTTTTTATGTGTATGCATCTTCTTATGTTGGCAGCACGCACATATAGTGCAGGGTAAAATACTTTGCAGGCACCCTTTTTTTCACTGGCACTTATTTATTTAGCAGCCTAGTCAGCGCCATCACCTTTCCTTTTTAATTGCTTTACATTGCAAACCTTGTTCTTAGAGTGCAAATTAGCACAGCTCTCTCAGCTTTCTCCCTCTGAGATCCAGAATAGAGCTCTCCTCTGTTCTCTTCCTAGTCATTGAATGCAGGTAGGGAAGGGTTTGAGTGGACTGGACCAGAAAGACTGGACAGGAAGCAGCTCTGACATGGTGGCTGGCAAAACCTGGGTCGGTCTCTCGCTAGTCGACTCAAAATGATCGCATGCGAGGCAACAAGTATCGCCCGTCCATTATGGCGCATCGCATAACGTCCCAATACATATATAAAAATGTGATAAATGTCTTTTTCCTTCTTTTTATAAGTGATCACATACCCTCTGTTTATAGCTGTGTAAGGAGCTCAGGGAGGAGACCAGCACACTGGTCTTACCAGTGAATGGTTGTGCAAGGGGGGGGGGGGGGGCATGTCAGGACAAGTCTGATCATTAAAGGAGAGCAGGCAGAGTTCTCAGCTCAGCCACAAAACTGACCACGTGGTGCTCTCATACCTAGTGTGGTCAGTTTTTAATAGGAAAGCAGAGGGACTGGCAGGGACGCCAGGGATTTCACACAATAAAAGAAATACAAAGAGAACAGCATACTTTTTCATACATGTACATGGTATAGAAGTTGTATATTAGGAATATGAAATGTTGGGTTTACATATTTTTTAAGAAAACAAATAGCACAATAAAAAGCAACCATCTCCTCAAATCTTGCCTCCCTAGCCATTGACCAGCTACACTTCTTTCAAAACTAGTTCTCGATTAAGCTCCTAGTCATCATATTGTAATATAATCTTCCCGAAACCATGGATCCAAGCAAAATTTGTATATATTATTTTTATTTTTTGAATATGTCACTTATTGACTGCTAGTTAATGCAACACAACACACATCTGAAAGGGGCTCGTTAGCTGACAAAGGTTGGGACCTAGTATGCAGCATAACACTCTGAGAACAAAGTTGTTAAAGTGACATAAAAACCATGTTCAGACTCATGGTATTTCTGAACATTGGCATTAATAGGACCGCAAGCAATAACCTCCTGTCTCCATGGAGAAATAATCATCATGTGTGTGAGACAGACAGGAAAAATAATCAAACTGCTTTGTCCGAAATCCTGTGGCTTAGGCACAGCAAACCTAATCTGAACTATATATTAGAGAGAATATTGGTGTTTATTAGTGCTCAAGTGCTCAGATTCTCACAGGCACATTTGACACACATATGCTGGTGATAAAAAAAAATTGCAGTGTGTTTGGATAAATATTATAGTATTTTATCACATTTTAGGAGGTAATGCTCCGTTTTTAGGTTGTGCTCAGTTTTTTTTTAAACATTAAGAGTTTGAGTAATTTGAAATTGGCAGATGTGTGTAGGATTGTATTGAACTCATATACTGAGATCCATAAGAAACCTCTATTAACAGTGTTCTGTGTTTGTAAGGGACTGTATAGTTGGCATGTGCAGGACCATTGTGTTGTATTTTGAAATCTGGAAAGTTTAGTGGAAAGCATTCAGTAGGGTAAGGGCATGGACAGATGGATGGCTTTTTTTTTTACGGCAGCATTAAAGAGGAAGTAAACCCTGATGGGGTTTACTTTCTCTATATTCCCCTGCAAAGTAGAAACATTATGGGCTACTATGCATCGCTTACCTGCAAACTAAGCCTGCGATGTCCAGCGATGTCCCCTGTGCTGGCAGCGTCCATCTTCAGCCCCTCTTCCTTCGTGGCTGCGACTCTGGCTCTGTGACTGGCCAGAGTCGCGTGACATCACTCCATAAGAATGCCAATCAGCAGTGTTCAAACTCTAATCAAGAAGTGGAAAATGAGGGGTTCTGTTGAAACCAAACCATGGTCAAGTAAACCAACTCAAAATTTCAGCCACAACTGGGCTTTTTGTCAAGAGGAATGGGCAACTTTACCATCTGAGAAGATAAAGAGCATCATCCACAAATAGTGCTGTCAATGACCTCCTCTCAGGTGCACCATGCAGCGCTCAGTCAGACGGCTCCAGCTTGGCGGCTCTGGTTTTATGCTATAGTCTCCTGTCCACAGTCCACACATGTCTGACTTCTCCCATGACCCCCATTCCCACTCTTACAAAGGAGGAAGAAGGCGCCTCTAGGTGCAAATGTATTAATTACACAAAATAGAGCTTAACAACTCACATGTGTTAAAGGAAGACAAGCATGTCCGCAAGCATATCTGCGGGAGGGTGTAGAAGGTAGCAGAATCCGTAGTGTGCGTGGTCTCTGTAGTGTTGTGTCCCAAAAGAGCATACCGGGAGAGCTGAAATGACTGCCGGCTTTTTGTCAGTATCCGCTCGTGGCTGGAAAAGCATCCGGAGCTCCGGGAGACAGCGTGTACAGCGTCCTACGTCACAGAGAAGCATCTCTTGAGGACATGCTTGTCTTCCTTTAACACACGTGAGTTGTTAAGCTCTATTTTGTGTAATTAATACATTTTTAACATCTGCACCTAGAGCCGCCTTCTTCCTCCCTTGTTCTAGTGTCTTCGGATATGGCTTCGCCATAGAAGTACTGCCCATCTGCAGACCTGCCGTCATCACCAGCCGTATAGACCCAGTGCCTGGCTCTTGCACCTACCCTCCTGTTTTGTCCCCATTCCCACTCTTGACTCCTCTCCAGACTCCCTCAGAGGCTGCAGACATGATACAGGAGGTGTCAGAGGCTGTGGGCATGGTACAGGAGATGTTTGGAGACTGAGGACATCATACTAAAGATGGTAAGAGACTGCAGACAAGGTACAAGGGATGGACAGACACTGCAGACATGATACAGGAGATGGTCAGAGATTGCAAGACTTGATACAAGAGATGGTCAGAGACCACGGACTTGATAAAAGGGATCAATGCAGCCTCACCAGTGCCCATCAAATGCAGCCTCACTGTCCATCAATGCAGCCTTGTTATGTCCATCAATACAGCCTTACTGCCCATCAATGCAGCCTTGTTATGCCCATGAATGCAGCCTTAGTGCCCATCAATGCAGCCTCATGGTGCCCATCAATGCAGCCTCACTGTGCCCATCAATGCAGCCTCGTTGTGCCCATCAATGCAGCCTCATTGTGCCCATCAGTGCAGCATCACTGCCCATCAATGTAGCCTCACTGTGCCCATCTTTGCAGCCTTGTTATGCCCAGCAATGCAGCCTCATTGTGCCCTTCAATGCAGACTTGTTATGCCCATGAATACAGCCTCACTGCCCATGAATGCAGCCTTGTTGTGCCCATCAATGCAGCCTCGTTGTGCCCATGAATGCAGCCTCATTATGCCAATGAATGCAGCCTCTTTATGCCAATGAATTTAGCCTTGTTATGCCCAAAGAGAACAGCATACTTTTTCATACATGTACATGGTATAGAAGTCGTATATTAGGAATATGAAATGTTGGGTTTACATATTTTTTAAGAAAACAAATAGCACAATAAAAAGCAACCATCTCCTCAAATCTTGCCTCCCTAGCCATTGACCAGCTACACTTCTTTCAAAACTAGTTCTCGATTAAGCTCCTAGTCATCATATTGTAATATAATCTTCCCGAAACCATGGATCCAAGCAAAATTTGAATATATTATTTTTATTTTTTGAATATGTCACTTATTGACTGCTAGTTAATGCAACACAACACACATCTGAAAGGGGCTCGTTAGCTGACAAAGGTTGGGACCTAGTATGCAGCATAACACTCTGAGAACAAAGTTGTTAAAGTGACATAAAAACCATGTTCAGACTCATGGTATTTCTGAACATTGGCATTAATAGGACCGCAAGCAATAACCTCCTGTCTCCATGGAGAAATAATCATCATGTGTGTGAGACAGACAGGAAAAATAATCAAACTGCTTTGTCCGAAATCCTGTGGCTTAGGCACAGCAAACCTAATCTGAACTATATATTAGAGAGAATATTGGTGTTTATTAGTGCTCAAGTGCTCAGATTCTCACAGGCACATTTGACACACATATGCTGGTGATAAAAAAAAATTGCAGTGTGTTTGGATAAATATTATAGTATTTTATCACATTTTAGGAGGTAATGCTCCATTTTTAGGTTGTGCTCAGTTTTTTTTTAAACATTAAGAGTTTGAGTAATTTGAAATTGGCAGATGTGTGTAGGATTGTATTGAACTCATATACTGAGATCCATAAGAAGCCTCTATTAACAGTGTTCTGTGTTTGTAAGGGACTGTATAGTTGGCATGTGCAGGACCATTGTGTTGTATTTTGAAATCTGGAAAGTTTAGTGGAAAGCATTCAGTAGGGTAAGGGCATGGACAGATGGATGGCTTTTTTTTTTACGGCAGCATTAAAGAGGAAGTAAACCCTGATGGGGTTTACTTTCTCTATATTCCCCTGCAAAGTAGAAACATTATGGGCTACTATGCATCGCATAGTAGCCTATTATGTGTCACTTACCTGCAAACTAAGCCTGCGATGTCCAGCGATGTCCCCTGTGCTGGCAGCGTCCATCTTCAGCCCCTCTTCCTTCGTGGCTGCGACTCTGGCTCTGTGACTGGCCGGAGTCGCGTGACATCACTCCCGCGCATGCGCGCGGGAGCCGCCAGTCACGGCACGATCTCAGTGAAGAAACAGCACAGAGGCCATTTCTTCACTGCGCATGTGCCAAAATGACGTCGGCACATCTAGTACACTGCATATCTCTTGAACCGTGCAGGTTTGGGAGATATGCAGGACACCTACAGGTAAGCCTTATTATAGGCTTACCTGTAGGTTAAAGTGGTTGTCGCGAGTTGACAACCACTTTAATGTTGAGATGGATGGCCTTGGTTCATATAGGGTCCATCACAGCAACATACAACATACAGTTGTGCTCATAAGTTTACATAACCTGGCATAATTTATGATTTCTTGGCTATTTTTCAGAGAATATGAATTATAACACAAAAACATATTTATTCACTCATGGTTAGTGTTTGGCAGAAGCCATGTATTATCAATCAACTGTGTACTTTTTTTTTAAATCATAATGACAACAGAAACTACCCAAATGACCCTGATCAAAAGTTTACATACCCTGGTGATTTTGGCCTCATAATATGCACACAAGTTGACACAAAGGGGTTTGAATGGCTATTAAAGGTAACCATCCTCACCTGTGATCTGTTTGCATGTAATTAGTTTGTGTGTGTGTGAGTGTGTGTGTAAAAGGTCATGAGGAAAGAAAAAGAATTGCCAAAGGATCTGCGGGAAAAGGTAGTTGAACTGTATAAAACAGGAAAGGGATATTTAAGGAAATCCGAGGAATTAAGAATGCCAATCAGCAGTGTTCAAACTCTAATCAAGAAGTGGAAAATGAGGGGTTCTGTTGAAACCAAACCATGGTCAAGTAAACCAACTCAAAATTTCAGCCACAACTGGGCTTTTTGTCAAGAGGAATGGGCAACTTTACCATCTGAGAAGATAAAGAGCATCATCCACAAATAGTGCTGTCAATGACCTCCTCTCAGGTGCACCATGCAGTGCTCAGTCAGACGGCTCCAGCTTGGCGGCTCTGGTTTTATGCTATAGTCTCCTGTCCACAGTCCACACATGTCTGACTTCTCCCATGACCCCCATTCCCACTCTTACAAAGGAGGAAGAAGGCGCCTCTAGGTGCAAATGTATTAATTACACAAAATAGAGCTTAACAACTCACATGTGTTAAAGGAAGACAAGCATGTCCGCAAGCATATCTGCGGGAGGGTGTAGAAGGTAGCAGAATCCGTAGTGTGCGTGGTCTCTGTAGTGTTGTGTCCCAAAAGAGCATACCGGGAGAGCTGAAATGACTGCCGGCTTTTTGTCAGTATCCGCTCGTGGCTGGAAAAGCATCCGGAGCTCCGGGAGACAGCGTGTACAGCGTCCTACGTCACAGAGAAGCATCTCTTGAGGACATGCTTGTCTTCCTTTAACACACGTGAGTTGTTAAGCTCTATTTTGTGTAATTAATACATTTTTAACATCTGCACCTAGAGCCGCCTTCTTCCTCCCTTGTTCTAGTGTCTTCGGATATGGCTTCGCCATAGAAGTACTGCCCATCTGCAGACCTGCCGTCATCACCAGCCGTATAGACTCAGTGCCTGGCTCTTGCACCTACCCTCCTGTTTTGTTCCCATTCCCACTCTTGACTCCTCTCCAGACTCCCTCAGAGGCTGCAGACATGATACAGGAGGTGTCAGAGGCTGTGGGCATGGTACAGGAGATGGTTAGAGACTGAGGACATCATACTAAAGATGGTAAGAGACTGCAGACAAGGTACAAGGGATGGACAGACACTGCAGACATGATACAGGAGATGGTCAGAGATTGCAAGACTTGATACAAGAGATGGTCAGAGACCACGGACTTGATAAAAGGGATCAATGCAGCCTCACCAGTGCCCATCAAATGCAGCCTCACTGTCCATCAATGCAGCCTTGTTATGTCCATCAATACAGCCTTACTGCCCATCAATGCAGCCTTGTTATGCCCATGAATGCAGCCTTAGTGCCCATCAATGCAGCCTCATGGTGCCCATCAATGCAGCCTCACTGTGCCCATCAATGCAGCCTCGTTGTGCCCATCAATGCAGCCTCATTGTGCCCATCAGTGCAGCATCACTGCCCATCAATGTAGCCTCACTGTGCCCATCTTTGCAGCCTTGTTATGCCCAGCAATGCAGCCTCATTGTGCCCTTCAATGCAGACTTGTTATGCCCATGAATACAGCCTCACTGCCCATGAATGCAGCCTTGTTGTGCCCATCAATGCAGCCTCGTTGTGCCCATGAATGCAGCCTCATTATGCCAATGAATGCAGCCTCTTTATGCCAATGAATTTAGCCTCGTTATGCCCATGAATGCAGCCTCACTGCCCATCAATGCAGCCTCTTTATGCTCATGAAAAGGCAGTCTTACTGCCCATCAATGCAGCCACATTATGCCCATCAATGCACCCTCACAGCCCATCAATACAGTCTCATTGTGCCCATCAATGCAGCCTCATTATGCCCATCAATGCAGCCTTGTTATGCCCATCAATACAGTCTCTCTGCCCATCAATGCAACCTTGTTATGCCCATCAATACGACCTCACTGCGCATCAATGCAGCCTAGTTATGTCCATCAGTGCAGACTCATCACTGCCTAGAATAGATCACACACACAGTGCGCATCTCCCGCTGTGTGTCACGGAGCTGGGTCTGTGTTCGGAGGTGCTGTAACAAGGTCCCGCCTCCTAGACGGACTAGTGTGATAGGCGGAAAACTGATTCAGTCAGTGTTCCATCTAGACTATCACACGAGCCAAGGCGGGACCCTGTTACAGCACCGCCGAACACAGACCCAGCTCCGTGACACACAGCAGGAAATGAGTGCTGTGTGTGTGACACAAAAGAGGAGAGAGGGGAACGCTGCAGCTGCTCAAAGCGGCCCCAGAGCAGGCAGCCTACCGGTAAATTTCCTGGTATCCCGGAAGGCCAGTCTGACCCTGATTTCATTCGATTATCAGATTCATTTCTGATTAATTTCAGAGTAGCCCCAGTCCATGTAGCAAACTCTGGTATTTAGATCCCTTCAAGCACAATGTCCTTGGAGCTGTCTGCCACCCAGTCTCACAGGTAGATCCTCAGTGAGTGAGATAAACAGATCCTTCTGCAGACCCAGAACTTGAGAACAGAGCCCTCCAACAAATACTCCTATAGCAGTCTTCCAGGGCCCTCAGCCCAGTTACTGCTGAGACCCAGACTGCAATCTTCTGTTTCAGAAACTCTCTCCTAGGGGCTATAGCCCCCCTGGAGACTGAAACTCTCCCTGAAAAGGATAGACACTCACCCAGAGCTTCCCAAAAATGTATCACCTTCCCAGCCACTTTCTGGACTCCTCCTCCAGGGATTGGCTTGGGCATGATAAATATTCATATTGGTCATCTGAATCTCTCTGCCCTATATTCTGGAAGCCTCTTCCAATGACAGGTTGGTGAAATCAAACCGAGGGAGGACACAGGCAGAGCACGGTAGGGATGAGGATACTGCTGGATAGTGGGACAGGTGAGTGGCTGTTTTTTTTTCTGTAGCTGCTGACTTTTAATAAACAAAAATTACTGGAATTCTGCTTTAACTTCCTATTTTTTTAAGACTAAAGATACTTCTCTACTGCTTGATACAAAACTGAGGCTTGCTGGGAGTCGGAAATATTATATAGGAAGATGTCCCTACAGCTTTCTTTGTTGCCAGTGTCTAATCACCTGAAGGTAGCTGCATATAACCAATGGTTAAGACTAAATATTCTGAGGCCTGTACTGTTCTCCAGGAAATGGAGTTTACTGGTAAATTCAAAATCATATTTTTTATCTGGCCTCATTGTGCAGTCATCATTAGACAAGCATTATGACATACCGATACTGGAATGGCTCAGCATGCCACCTGATTTTCCCCAAACATTTGGAAAAATGTCTGACAGACTTCCTGATGGATCCATCAAAATCTTTTTTTTTTTGAAAGTGTCAGAATTAAAGAAAGCTTTCCTTCAAGTGTTGATCCAATACCATATTTTGATTTTCAATGAATAAATTAAATAACCTTTTTTAAAAATAATTTCAACATTCATTCACTCATTATGTGCAGTAAAATATAATCACTAATCAGTAATATTTGTTTAATTGTCCAAATTGGTACTATGGGTACCTAACTGTATAAAATAAGCCTAAAAGCCATCTGGAAGGTAAAAGGGTCTTTGTCGATGGGATTTGTTTGCTTCAGTTTTGCATTTCCTACAAGCTTATAGAGATGCAAAACCCCACATGGAGCAGGTCAGAAGTATGTCAACTGCAAGTCAAAGGCACCTGTCAATAAATTCTAACTGGTCTCAGAAGTGCCATTGACACAAGCCTAAAACTCATTGACACAGCCACAAAGCATGTCTGTGTTTGAGACTTCAAACATTTCTACACTCTTTCATGGGATGATAATGTTCTATAGCCAGCCTCTAAATAATCCACAGACTTTGTTTCATTTGCAATGTCTTTGCAGTGAGAAATGACTTTTGTTATGTGACCGGAAATCAAGGTACTTGCATGTGTGCAGACAGTTTTCATTAAGGAACAATGTAATCCTTTCCACGAAAATGCAAAAACATTTGCATTTTTCTCTTTGGGAAAGGATTTTCTCAATATGCTTAGTAATGCCCTGATTACTTGGTTTTTACTTACAGCTATTGAAGCATGTATATTATTCTTTTTTTCAGTTGGAGTAAAAGCAAACAATCTTAGCTTCTAGTGATAGCACATCAAGCACAGAATGTGAAATAATAAACTCATTATATGCTGGTCACAGCCATAGTATCCAATTAGGCTGATACATTTTCATGTTTTTGATTTTTAGCATGCTCAAGTTTTGTTTGCAGTGTATTGGAGTTCACGGAACAATTGCCCTGTGAACTCGTTTGCAGTGCGTTAGGATTGGGGGTTGGACTAGACACTGGTAAAAAATGTACTAAATGTACGTAAAAAGAATTTACGATATTATGAATGCCTTTTTAGTAATATTGTTATTGGGTTGGCTTCTTCCCTAAGGCAAGCTGAGCCAACACTTATATTTCCTTTCTTATTCATAGGTGAGACATGTTTATATCACTCAGTTCCCTAAGCACTGCACTTATAGCCAATTATACCGTACAAATAAAAACATGTGCAGAGGGGATATAGGCCATGCATGTTATTCAACATCATGAGAGTATATATAGATCACTAGGTCTAATATATTAAAAGTTCACGCAGTACAATCACCGCGAGCGGTATAAATGCAATCTTATTTGTTTTCCTAGCTATAATTTATAGGTTACACTTAGCTTCATGATGTTACCATAGACTTGCATAATATAGTATAAAAATAAAATGTATTCTTTGGAACGGTGGAGGCTAATTTTGATTATATGAAGTGTTTATTGTCAGTTAGAACTTGTTTAATAGGTTAATGATAATTGCTGTTCTATCAAACATTTTAATGTACATCATAACCCTGGCACTAAAATTGCAATCAAATTGAACTGTGTTAGAAATATAGCTAATTAATATGTGGTTTTCTTTTACATAGGCGCTGTACAGTGTGGACCACTGAATCCCACAAATTTGATTACATGTATCAATGTTGTGGAATGCTGTATAACTATTAATATAATTAACATAATAACTAAGTTGAAAATAACTAGGCAGCACAAACTGTTGGAAAACCCTTTTTCTTACTAATCATGTGTTAAGAAATACAAGCCATTGCAGTCCACTTTGCATAGGTACAAGCGTAGAACTGGATTGGCAATATATATATATTGTAAGTCCTATTTTTTATAATTAATAAAATATCGCTGTAGTCTGCTCTTTTTAGTCTTTGCTTAAGTGTCACTATCAGACTGTATGCCATGGCACACTTAATTTCCTTGCCATCTCAGCCTTCTCATAATTAAAAATAAACATTGTTTGATGCAGCACAGCTTGTGCAGTTATCAGATAAAATGTTTGATTCTTACTGCTTTTGTATGTGTGAAATGACAAGGATGCACAAACTTGTAAGAGGTTTCTTCAGTTGTTTGCATCTAGATACAGATATATACTTTTTTATTAAGAAATAGGAGAAAACGTTACTTTGGGTGCACAGAAAAGAAGTAGATAACAAGCCTGTAGCAAATATAACAACCTGCAGGTATAGTTCGAGAGTACCTGTGAATGTGGGTACGTGCGAGTGTGTGTAATAAATAATCTAAAAATACTCTACAAAAAGACATATATCTTTCCCATGCCAACTACTTTATTATATTTATGTAATGAGCTTTAAAGGGTAACTCCACTTTTATGGAAAGAAAAATAGCAAATAGAAAAAAATATATAACATACAATTGCGACGCAAGTCATATTGTAATTGAATGTTATTAAAAATTACCTTTCCTTTTCAATCTGTAGCTCTGTAAAATGCAATGCAATATGGCTACCTGGAGGTGTTCTGTACACAAAATATTTACAGAACACCCCCCAGTAAGATAATTTCCTGCTTGTGTGATTGGCTCACTGATTTTCCCAGAAATCTTCACTAAGATGCAAGTCAGATTTCAGGCATCCCCTGCAACAAAAATTTCGTTTTTTTGGTAAGATACTTCCAATAGGAATGTACATCTAAAGGGATGCAGACCCTGCAATTTTCCTCAGAGCTTTGCAGGAGCAGCAGCTGGTTGATAATTATGAAACCACTTCCATTAGGCTCACTTCTGCAAATGAGCACAGACAAACACACAGGGATTACTTCAGAATAACAAAAGGTAGGCATCTGCAACAAAGTTTGTCAAAATCTTTGTAATGTACATAGATCACCCAGAGGTGAATGTTTTTTCTCAACAAAAGTGGAGTTACTCTTTAATTGTTCAACTTCCTCAGATTATTACTGCATAGAAAACTGTGCACAAGAATCGCTGTGCACAGTGTGCATTGTATAAATATATATTTTTACTGTTTAAAACCAATCCATCGGAGGCAACTGCACAGCACCCTTGATAAGAAAAGCTTCTTGTTAATACACATTTATCACATGGGTAATGTGCATATACCATAAATGGTACTTCAAAAGTCAACAGAAGTTTTGTTAATGCATTCCCTTGACCATTCAAAAAGACTGTGCAGTAACAATTGTATCTAATTCTCTGATGTTTAAAGTGGAGTTCCACCCTTTTAAAAGACAGCAACTACAAAAAGTGTAGCTACTGACTTTTAATAAACAGACACTTACCTGTCCCACGGTCCAGCGATGCAGCCGCCCACTGCCTCAATCCTCTCCCCCTCCTCTCTGTGGCACCGGCATAGCTACTGTGGGCGCCGGCTGTGGCTTCACAGTCTGGCGCACACAGCGCATGCGTGAGCCATGCTGCCCCACTCTGAATGGCCAGACAATCTTCTGGGACCTGTGATGTGTCTCAGAAGATTGCCGGGAGGAAGCGGGGACAGGTGAACTTTCTTCCGTCAACACGGCGAAGGACAGAAAGTGGGAGATGGATACCTGTCAAAACCTGGTATCCGCCCCCCCAAGGGGTGTCAGGGGGTCACCTTCACTTAAAGCGGAAGTTCCACTTTTGGGTGGAACTCTGCTTTAAATATCATCTGTGTAGCTGATTGTGATACCTGCATATGCTCAGTTTATTTCCATGGTGGTCGGGGACCCCAACTGTCATTAAGGCAATCAAGGTTTTTTTGTAGCCATCTGATTCCGGCATGCATTACCTCTGTGCTGGCCACAAGTTGGATCGATGGCCCCAAGGAACTGTAAGGATGTGAGAGGAGCAGAAATTAGGTGGTGCATTGATTTGAAGCATCATCATAGAAAGCTTCTGAGGGAGAATCACTTCCAGCTGGCCAGTTTAGTAAGCCTTGTGTCAACTGCATTCATATCTGCTATAAGCTCATGGTCCCATCAGCAGCCATGAACTTGTAACAGAAGGGCCCTGTAAACTCTGCTGATTAATGAAAATCTGTGATCCCTAGCTGACACTTGTGTTTTGCAGGCATCCGTTATAAAATGTGATATGACTAATACTAAACACTCCAGTGTTCATTCACAAATGAAGAGATGGTATGTTTAAATGGACAATGTGTTTAATATTCCTTCCATTTGTGTATAAATACAGAATTGCTCAGTACTGAGCACTTCTGTGTTCAGTGTTAAGTGCTAGATGACATAGGAGAATCTCTATTTTAAAAGTGAAACATCAAGGAGCTTTTTAGACTCTTCGATATTTCCACAGGGCTCCCTGGTAGCAGTATTATAAAAAAAAAAAATTATAAAAAGGAAAAGAATTTAAAAAAATGAAGCCTATAGATTTAAAACATAATAAAAGTAACACACTGTAAAGAAGAAACATTAGACAAATATGGTGATTGTAATGTGACTGTTTGGGACCTGTTGCAAGGAGTAGATGATTACTTCTATAGGAAGGTAAATTATACTGCTAACCAGGGTAGTTAGGATTGTTGAGGAAAGCAGCCAATTGTAGCAATTGCATCACCAGGGTAATGTTTCAGTATACGACCAGTAAGCAAGCACTCAAAGGGCAAGTGAATATGTATTGGTCAGGTTGACCCCATACACACTATACAACTTTGTTGTCTGATTTCCTCTAGATTTACCAAAACCATGTAGTGCAAGGGTCTGCCTGATTGCATACAAATTGAAACTCTTAAGGTTTAACCTCATTATGTGGTTTTGGTAAATCTAAAGGACAAAAATATAAAGAAAATTGTATAGTGTATATCCAACTTTAGTCAAAAAGGATGTTTGGCAACAAATTATATTGATAGCTGGCCAACACACGATTGGCAGTATGACTGCAGCAGGTAAATGTTAAGTGATAGTAATTTTTCTTTCTTTAAAACAACAAACATGTAATACTTACTTGTTTTCTGCAATGGTTTTGCTCTGATACTCCTGTTCTGGGGTCCCCCGCCGGCGTCCCTGGCTCCTCCCTCCCACCGAGTGCCCCCATAGCAAGCTGCATGCTATAGGGGCACTTCTGCATGCTTGCTCCCAAGTCAAGTAAGTCCATAAGACACACAGACCATGGCTTCACCCAGTCCCCCCGCTCCCTCCTCACTAGCTGTGATTGACATTGTATCAAAACCAATGAAGAGTGAGAGAGCAGAGAGAGCTTCGGCTCTCGTACACATCGCTGGATCAAGATTGGGCTCAGGTAAAAATAGAATACATGAAGGTAAAAAAAACTTCTGCCTTTACAACCACTTTAAACAGCTGTATTGTATAGAGTATTTGGATTCCAGTCATCTGCTGTGCATGATTCCGATGAAATTCTTTAATACAGAATTTTTGGAGGTCAGCAAAACAGTGACATAGTCAAAGCTGAAGAAATAAGCCAGTAGCAGAAGTTGTATTTAGCGGTCTATTTCTTCATTGTATGCATGCTAATACTCGCAAAGAACCAGAGTGCAAAAATGTGTCCATAAAAATGTCACTAGCTAAGTTCAATAGTTATAACTATAGTTATAACTATGAACTTTGCATTACTCCAGGGTCATGCCAGAAAAATAAAGTGTGAAAACCATGAGCTACTAGTAACTGCACTAACTCCTGAGCACCTTTGTTGCAATAAAAGAAAAAAAAACTTTATCGTTTTCCCACAAACGCCCCTCTAAGGCGGGTTCTTCAAGTGGTGGTATGCTTCAGCATACAGTTTTAACTCTTCTAGTATTTTGCAATACCAGGGTGCCCATAAAGCTATTGTCACACTTGAGTGTATCTTTGGCTACTTTAATAAAAAAAAAAAGGAAATGCAAATTAGTGAAGGAGAAGTCACCGTGTAGTCTGTGTCTGGTTCCATTGGCTATACTCTCTTAGAGTCATCAAGAATGCCTCCTCTGTGGACACAATGCAAGGGAAACACATATCATGCTCTTGTAACATTAATGTGCCATCTGAAACAACAGCAGAATACAAGAAGGCCTGGCTAGAGATCCTGCTTGTTCCCTAGCTGGAATCTCCCTCAAATGAGTATCTGAAACACTGCTGAGCCGATATGCTAGAGCATCCTGAATCAGAGTTTCCACTGAGAACTAACATTATAATAATGAACCTGAAGCTACCACAGTAATACAGCTGTGACTTTATTTTGGGATTACCTTCTCCAGATCACAAACTTCTTCAAGCACTGACCATAACTGCATAGTGAGGTAAGGCAGATGTTGAACTGTTTAGAATACTGATGAAACACATGGAACAGATTTAATACACTCAGAACAAGATAGGATCTAGTAGACATGTGCTCAAAGGATCCAGAAGTGATGTTAATGCTGAGAGGAGGAAGTGAGCAGAACATATATTGAGGAGGTAGAGATCTGTAGCTCTAGCTACCTTATTGCATTGTCATGTGAGCAAAGATTAACTCTATGTTTCTTTAAAAAGCAATATAGGGGTTTTTATAAGTGATGAAAGATGAGCACACCTAACTTTCTAAAGTAGTTGTAAACTAAGATGATTATGACCCAGCTGTATAAAGATATGACATTCAGCCTCCTAGTGCCAGATTTTAACATTCTGCTCTTCCTAGGGCAACTATCTTGTGCTGCTTTTCTCTACACCAAATTGCTGCCTAGACTTAGGGTCAAATTAATAAGATCAGATGACATAGCCACACAAGATACACAGGTAGGGGGCCTGAAAGGAGTGGGTTGCATGTTCTATATTTGTGCTAAAACCAGCCTCTAGAAAGGTCAAACAAAATATCACTCTAATCTTCTTTAGTTCAATGGATGAATTGTAAGTACAAATTACATTATTTCACTGACCAAAATGCTCAGGAGCAAGAACAATAAAAGACCCAGTTGGATGAAATTGGTATGATTGCAATCTGAAACATTCTCTAATAAGTGGCAAAGGATTGGCAGTAAGGATGAGTTGAACCCATAGTTTGGTTTGAGGAAGGGTCAGTGAACATTATTAAAGTTCAGGTGCCGAATCTGAACTTCATTGAGGTCAACAGGAACCAAATGTTAAATAGTAATGGCCATTTTCTAGGCTAATAGGCAAAGGAAACCAAATGGCATGGGGTACTGGGTACTGCATCAGGAAACATGAACCAAAGAAAAACAATTTAAAAAAAAAAATCAGTTTGACAGGGTGCATCAATTTTATTAATGCTTTAAGCAAATGATTCAAAATCCCTTTAAATATCTTGCCTGGGGGAAATCCTGAACCTGCTTGCGAAGTGGCACATATGTACAATGTATACAACCTACTACAGCAAAACTGACATGTACATGTTTTTACCAGACTAACTATGTAGCTACGTCATTTATCTTAGGTACAGGTCTGGTATGGATGTTAATAGGGGACCCGACATAACAGCATGGGGTTCCTCCTAAAAATACATACCAGACCCTTATCCTTGATGAGGGTCTGGTATTGATGTCAGAGGGAACCCTCTACAGAAAAAAACAAAAACAGCTTGAGGTCCCTCCAGCAAAGCACCTTATCCCCATGTTGTTAAAGACAAGGAACTCTTCCCCACCACCTTGGCCTAGTGGTTGTGGAGGTCTGTGGGCAGTGGACTTATTGAAGTCTGGAATCCCCTTTTAACAATTAGGGGGTCCTCAGATACCACTTTCCTTTGTGACTATGTAGGGGAGGGTGATAGTACCCCTAACCATTCACAAAAAAGAGTAAAAAGTAAACAAACACACTGGCACTTTTTGACTAGTGCCTTATTAAAAAAATGCAGATGCAGATTCATGTCAATTACGATGAACCATGCCTGCCACCCCACAAAATAAAATAATTCCCTCCTCCAAGAGGGGTGTACTGGGTGATGTCATTGACCAAATATCCAAATATGGACATGACAACATTTGGTCAATGATGTTAAAAGGATCCTGTTCGCGGGTGTAGTGCTACCCCCATAGGAGCCGCTGGTAATTTTAGGTCCTCTGCTCTCTCTAGCCCTAGGTGAGGCCTCATCCCAGCCGACAGCACAAGCATACCTTGACTGGGAACTCCCAGCGGTCATACAAAGACTGCACACACTGTCTGTTTAAGAAATAAGCACACTGTATTTGGTAGGTCAAAATTATAATACTGTATAACAACACACATTGGTATGTCAGTATCAAGGCATGTAAGCATTACAAACCAAATACAATGAGATAAACTTAATTCAGTGCATACTGCAGTATTATGAGTGTAAACTGTAGCTCCCCAAAATTAGATATTTCACCTCAAGTGACCCAAAAAAATTCTAAAAGAAGGATGAGATAGGCTAAATCGCTTGAAGGCTCTCAGACCAAGAGGCTAGGCCTTTTCAATAGGCCTTGAAAGCTTGAGCTCAAGATCAACAACCCAGTACTGCTCTCAGGAGAACACAGTGACTTGGACAGTCATGTGGTGAATTCCTGCTGATAATATTGGGGCCCTTTAAATGTTTGTAAAAGGCATAGGTAGCTTAAAGCAGCTGCAATCATGGAGGCTAGGTAAGTCAGGCCTGGTAGATAAGAATGCTCCTTAGTGCAGCCAGACAAAGACTGGAGACAGTTCAAAAGGGTAATTGAGAGTTTAAAGTCTGAAGTCTGAAGTCTGAAGTAAGGCAGCAGCAGACATGATGGGCTTGCTATAGCAAAGTAATAGTGGAAGGGGTTAACTCATTAACAGTTCTAGGCTGAAGGAAAGGGTTAACAGATTGCTTTAGCTATGATGTGGGTCTGATACCTTTCCATTGGATCCCTCTGTGGTAGTCCTCGAGCGGCAGCCAGCAATCTATATGGTGGGGGGCCCCCTTAAACATCGGTGCAGCAGCAGCAGACAAAGGAAAGATTACTTGAGCAGCGGTTCTGGTTGGTGGATGCCCTAGCTCCCAATCAGCTCCCAAGCTCAGCGTCCAGCATAGTGAGTGGCCTGCACTTTAGGTCCTTCACGGCACAGTCTGCTTGGCAAAGTTCAGTACAGTACAACACAGCTCAACACTGCATGGCTCACACACTCCTTATTGGTTGGAATGTCTCTCCAAACTGCCCCACCCCATCCTGGGCTTTAACTCATATCTTGTCCATCCTCCCTCCAGGTGCTTATGGGTCTTGTAGTTGTGGCCTCAGGGTGGCTATGGACAGGATACTCACTCAAAAATACATCTCCCAGGCTGCCCCTGGCAAATGTATCTCAGTTACAGTTAGGCAAACTAGTCTTGTGGAAAAATAAAGATCTGCATCTCAGTAACACTGCCCAGTGTTACACAGTAGGGGGAGTCCAGCTTGGATGCTCCACAGTCTTACCTTATATTTAAAGATCAACATGTGTTTAAGTTCCAAGGTGGCCTCCTCTTACTTTACTCCAATAGATATGTACCAATAGTCTAAGCATTCTCATTTGAAACATTAATGACAGCAGTTGGTGCCTCTGTTTGTCCCTGTGTCTGCCTGGGGGAATGATTTCAGCAGTTTCTGCTCTAATACAAATGCAATACATTTTTAATGTACAGTATGTATTAGAATCTTGATAATCACATGTTGGTGCATTGAATATTACTGTTCAATGTCAATGGGTTTGACAATGGTTTTTGAAGATTGCATCACCATTCTCTTCTCAGAAAGCAGACAGGATTGTCTGTATAATGCATTGAGAATGAGATGCCCCTCCACCATTTGCCAAGAGGATGTTATATGCATGATGTGTTATTAAAAATTATTAGGGTACTTATGACAATTTTATTATAAGTTCATGCAAGGACAATATCATTAAGAATAGAGCTTAGGAATGGAGAAAGGAGAGGAAGGGAAAAGGGGGAGAGAAAAAGAGAATTTCTTGTTCTGTGAGTTTTTTTTTGTTGGTTGTTTTGTTTATTTGTATATGTTTGTTATGTAAAAGGGAAAAAAATCAAAAATCAAAACTAATTAAAAAAAAGAAAACAATGGAGCTTAAGAAAGAACAGAAATGATGCCTTATATACTAAGAACCTTTGAACAGTTAAGGAGAAGCGTGGGATGTGAAAAAACAAATATTCATGCTCATACTGTCCCCTGCCACTCCTACACTAAGAACTGAGTGATCAAGGCCAATGAGCAGAGAGCTGATGACTGTCAGTCATTGGCTTGCTGCTTTGCCCCTCCAGCCCTCCAGCGCTCACTGGGCTGTGACATTAAAGTTGGGATCTCTCCAGAGCCTGGACCGGTTGAGTGATGTCAACTGACAGTGGGCTTTAGAAAAAGTACTGTAATCCCCAGGAGCTGTAGGACCAAAAGAGCTTTGACCCTATTTCTCCTAAGAACCTTTATTCTTAAGTCAATTAATCACTTCAGTTCCGGAAGATTTACCCCCTTCATAACCAGGACATTTTTTGTGACACGGCACTCCATTAATTTATCTGATAACTGTGTTGTCATCAGACGCTGTACACAAATAACATTTGTGCCCTTTTTTCCCCACAAATAGAACTTTCTTTTGGTGGTATTTGATCACCTCTGCGGTTTTTATTTTTTGCGCTATAAACAAAAAAAGACCAACAATTAAAAAAAAAACAATCTATATTATTTTATTTTTTCTTCATCTATTTAGGCCAATATGAATTCTGTTGTATATTTTTGGTAAAAAAAATCCTAATAAGCGTATATTGATTGGTTTATACAAACGTTATAGCGTCTACAAACTATGGGGTATTTTTATTTTTATTTTTTTTTTTTACTAGTAATGGTGGAAATCTGCGATATTGGGGATGAGTGACACTAATACAGTGATCAGTGCTAAAAATATGCACTGTCACTGTACTAATGACACTGGCAGGCAAGGGGTTAACACCAAGGGTGATCAAAGGGCTAAATGTGTTACTAGCAAGTGCTTACTCACTGTGTGGGACGTGCTTCTACTAAGGGAAGGGACAGATCCGCGTTCCTGCTTAGCAGAAACACCGGATCAATGTTTTCCCTACTAAAGAACGGCACTCTGCCTGTGTACTAAACAATCGGTGGGTGCTGGCAGACCTGCCACTGGGCTCCCACTGTGTGTGATCACAGCAGGAGCGGGTTGCCAGCGGTGCACACCCCAGACCCGAAAGTGTCAGATCACGTGCTAGGTATATGATCTGGCGCAGAGTGGTTGCCCTGCTGCAGTAAATGCGTGGTGGGTAGGGTTTCCACCTGTCCGGGATTAACCCGGACAGTCCGGGTTTTGAATCATGTGTCCGGGTTTCAGTCCATCTGAATCCCGGACACATTATTCAGACAGGAATGTGGCTTGGAACAGGGCTTGACTGGTGGTTGAGGGGGTACTATATGCACCACATTACTATTCTCTTTGGAGTGCTCAAAGGTATCCCAGGTTACAATCCTATAGTGTATACTAAAAAACTAAAAAATTTACTGTGCACCACTAAAGTGTTCGGGTTCGGCAACCCTAGCGGTGGGCGGTCGTGAAGCAGTTAATGTATGTCACAGAGAAATAACATTTGTCTGTTTTATTTTAAATGTGTGTATATTTGGCATCTCTAAAGTCCAACAGGGCTTAATAAGGAGGGGAGGCAGTATCTTGGGGTCCCATAATTGGTAAAATGAGCTTCCAGATACAGATAGGCTCCTATCTGCAGGCTTCCACAACCACAGGGCAAGGTTGTGGGGAAGAGACCCGAGGGAAGCTGTCAATTTAGTTTGGCCCCCCTCTGAACAAGCAAAATTCAGTTCTAACCTGCAGCTCATCCCCAGTTGGCATCAAAACAATGTGGGGCCAAATGGTGCCACCTACGACAGACTGTTACCTAGGCCATGGCCAACAGCATGCGGCCTGTACAGAAATCTTGCTGCATCCTGCAAAAGCTGGCAGAAACATACTTTTTGTACTGATTTAACACTGGATAGAAATAAAATAATCATGACAATTGATGCCCAGCTACAGTATGTGTTACACGCTAATTCAGGAGTACAAACAACTCTGTTCCATTTTCATGTAGCTAATGATTATAATAAAAATATATAAAGGGCTGCAAGTAATTTATTGTAAAGTGTAAAGTATTCAGCATTGAAAGATGCTTCTATAAATGTCATGGCTTTAGACAGAACATGTGTTAAATGTGTTTTTAAAGCGCTGACAAAGAGCAAACATAGCTAGTTTAACTTCCATTTATCAGAAATTAAAGAGTACAAATGAAATGTTTCCTCACCTTCTATCACACAAAATAATTACAGTGTCAAAGAATGAATAAATATACAGCTATTTGAAAAGAACAGTGTTCTTTGCTGTAAAAGATAAAATATTTATAACATCAGATGTGTCTATAATACCTTTAAAATTTGTGCATTATATTACAAGTACCATTTACACTATACGTTGAATGTACCTAGTGGAGTGTCTTTTCATACCTGCCAACTTTTTGAGATGGGAAAGAGGGACAACTATTAGCAAAAGGATGTAGGCATAGGACACAACCCCTTGCCATGTCCCCTTAAAGAAGAATTATATAAAAAAAAGATTAGTAAAACCCACAAGTGCTTTTTTTCTACCCCTTCTATTCCATTATTCCTTGGCTTTTGAAATTCACAAATGCAGCAATTTAGAAATCAAATGAAAGGTTTAGAACTAGGAGGCACTTTTTGAAAGACAAAAAGTGTATTTTATATACAGCTATATTTGCACTCGGAATCTTTAACATACTTGGATGAAGAAATGAGATTAAGTATGGACAGTGACCTGAGGTGTGCCGTGGTCACAAGGTCAGTATGCCTAAAGGGGGCATACCCAATTATAAGATAATAAAGGGTTTACCAGAAAAAAGGCGGTCAGCCTTACTATTTGTACTAGGAATCTTTAATGTACCTGGATGAAGAAATGAGATTAAGTATGGACAGTGTCCTGAGGTGTGCCGTGGTCACAAGGTCAGTATGCCTAAAGGGGGCAAAAATCAGATGGCTAGGATGCCAGAAATGCAACATTATTTTATTATTATTCCAAGACACAAGAATTTTAATTCACCAGCCGGGCAAATGCACGTGACATTTTGATGAACGGTTCAGGTATATATCTGGCATAACAAGATGAATTCCATCTACCTAATTTCCTAATAATATGTGCCGGAACTCCCTGCTGAGATGCCGCCGAGGCAGCTCCAATCCTAAACGAGTGACCCGATTCTTTGGGGTTCACGCCTTATCTAGACAACAAAATGCGGACATGTTTTACGAACTGTACCGTGGTAAGAGGAGATCTGGGAAAAGGCAGCAAGGGGCCATCCCTGGGTTCCCCCTTTAACTGAGACATTAGGGCATCCAACACTTTCATGGGACACCAGGCCATGCCTGTCTCGAAGCAACTAATAACTGTGCCAGCACCTAATTGTCGAGTCTTGCATGCCCCTAAGTGTAGCCTGAAATGATCCCGGTATCTCATTAGTTGCTTGATCAACAACGGCTGGGACTGTGCACCTGAAACAGAAAATTCACTTGGCCTTAGAAAGCCGTAAAAAGCCAGGTACATGGCAGCTTTGATAACCATGCTAGCTTGTTGCCTGAATGGTGCATTGGAAAGTATGTCCGACATACTGCGAAACAACTGTCCTGAAACCGGGAGCCTGCTGACTGTAGCTGGCAGATTGTTTTTCTGGATCCCTTTGAGAATGGCCCTGATGGGGTGCGCTGAAAACAAGAAAGGCCTGCTCGGGTGTTGCAGGGACATGAAATGTTGTATTCCGGCTAGGTAGGTTTTGATGGTGGAGTACGATAACTTTGATTTAAAGTGGCAAAAAGATATAAACGCTAGGATGTACTGAATACTGAACTGATCTGGTTGTGGATACTGAGCTGAAAAAAGCTGTAAAACCTGCCAAGCCGTATTATATGCCTTCCTAGTATTAGTGGAGTGGGCATTTGTGATCAGCCTCCTGGTGCCGGCCTGAAAAGTACTCAATCTATCCTGAGCAGAGAGTAACCTGGGCACGGAGTGGCACAGCTGTCTGCCTCCGGGACCTGTTGGAAAAATAATGGATAATTAACACGTCTGCTGCAACGTTTTCTACGTCTTTCGCAAAAACACAACTGATGTGGAAGTTCCATTGCAGTGAGAGCCAAGTCAATCTGTGCAGGAAAGACATAATTACTAAGGAGTTAGTTGCCTTTGCTTATGATCTCTACAGCTGCTTCGTTATCCGTGAAAAAAATGACTGTGTGTCCTGTCCTGCAGTGACTATTGGATAGATCTCGAAAAGAGATGATGTCTTATGGAAACCTGGAACAGACCTGACCTTCTCAAAATCCATCCAATGGGTTCCAAATATGGCTGCAAAACCCCTAGTGGCTGCTGCGTCAGATACTACTCTTTGGGATGATTCAGAAGCTGCAGGAATAAACATTGACATGCCGTTCCAATGATGTAGGAACTCATCCCACATGTTGAAAGTTGCCAATGCCACAGCATCCAGTTTGATGCGAGAGTTGGGATCCATGGTAAGAGCAGAAGTGCCAAGAGCCTGGAAATAAAAGATCTTTCCTGAGAGATTATCCTTATAGCTAAGTTTAACATACCCAAGAGGGATTGTAACTCTAGCCTGGAACATGCCTGAGAAACCCTAAATAAATGACTTCATTCTCTGATCCTGGCTAATTTGTCTGCAGGTAAACTGGCCTGCATCAACTGTGTGTCCAGTACGATACCCAATAAGACCAGCACCTTGACTGGACCTTCGACCTTCTTACCTGCTAAAGGGAAATTGAGAACTGAAAAAACCGAGACCAATTTTTCCAAATCCGAGGGGGTATGACTGGCACCTTCAATCAACCGGAAGCCGTCCAGATAATGGACGACTTCCTGGAAACCTTCCCTGTGCACATGGATCCAACTAAGAGCCAAAGCAAAGTTGTTAAATAGCCAGGGACTGCTCTTGGATCCGAATGGGAGTTTAGTGGCAAAGTAATAAGCTTCCCGCAACTTGCCATTGCCACAGTGCGGGCTGGATAGGCAATAATTTAAACGCGTCTGAAATGTCGGCTTTAGAAAGCCAGGCCCTTCCCCCAATTTGATAATAAATTGAATTGCCTGATCCACAGACACATACTTGAGTGTAAATTCCTCTGAAGAAATCAAGGCGTTTAAGCTAGGTACCTGGGAAGAATGAGTTTATTGTTAAATTTGCCTTTGACCAGAACATTGGGACTGACCCTCAAGCTGAAAACAGAGGAACTGAAAAAGGTCCTTTAACAAATCCTTTGTCGACTTCAGACTGCAGTGATATGTCAACCGCCTCCATGTTACTATTTGCCGATTGCAGATTCGGGCATTCAAAATTCCTTTGCGGAAGGGCAATGAAACCTGTATGAAAACCTGAGGAAAACCCTTCTGTCAAAAATACCCTGACTGTGGTTAATGGGTGAGTGGCTAACCAGGCTGGTAACAAGGGAACGTTCACCTGGCTTAGTCAAGACCCAGTGGATTGTTTCAGAAAGAATGCGCATTTGGGCTGAGCCCTGAAACAGTTAATGCAGATGTGCAAGAGCCGACACTGATTATAATTACAGGTCCCCTGATTGTAATTATTGCAAATTTGGGCCTTACCCAAGTAACGAATTAGCCGGCCCAATTTGTCAACTTGGGTGGGGCTGTTGGTTACTGCAGATCAGCTAGGGCCCAGTTTGGGAACACCAGGTAGTATGGAGAGTTCTGAATTTGGACACCAGATCGTAGTATGTGATGAAGACTGGCAATTCCGGACCGGAGCTCTAAGACCAGCGAATTGCCTGCAAAATAATTCAGTGTCTATGTTGCCCCAAAAAATAATCACCTGGTGATGACAAAAAATGGTGACTGCCTTAGCTGAAAAGGAGCGGTGGTAATTATAAAAGCTAGATCCACCTTATTTATGACCCAGCTCCACCACAACATATAAATATAAATCCAATTCCTCCCTTCTCGACAGTTGTATTACGTCCCTATATATGCTAAAAGCCAGCAAAAATTCCAGGATAGACAGCTTGCGGCTGAGCCTGTGATCCCTAGCTTTGACCACCACTGACACATCGCCACAAGCATAAGACTGGTTATCGCTCACGTCGTGTGCAGCTATCAAAAGGGAGACCAGATTAACACCCTTCCCTTCAAGAATACCTTTCCTGATGTTTGATGGAATGAAATGCGCAGGAGTGACTGATTGAGCACCCACACTAGTACCTGCCATTGCTGGGGCAGAACATGGCACCACAGAAGTACCCGGAACCATGGAAAGTCCAGAATTGGCCGCTGCTTCTGGGGCCACTTCTGGGGCCTTTCCAAGGCTTCCACCCTAGCTCTTAACTCTTGCCCGGACGTGATCAAAGAACTCAAGGTGGCATGTATCTGTTATAATGGAGAGGCTACCAAGCGCAGGGTCACTTGCTCGGCATCTGACCCCGAAGCTTGGGGAAACAAAAGTCTGAATAGTTTCGCCTTCCGTGCTGACGCCGGACACAAAATGCCCCTGCGTTGTAGCTCAGCCATTCATTTCGGAATAGTCCAAGATCTCAAAGAAGGTGAGCCCCCGTGTTCAGAGCTCCTAGCCGGTGACGGAGGGTTGAATGGGTACTCTCTTATGCCCTCGGCCTGCGACATGGCCTACGTAACCAAGCAAAAGTAAATGAGCATGTATGCTTATCTATGAAATGACGTATTACCCGCTATTTGCCTAGAACCCCAACCCCTTGGTGCGACCATGTGACAGCGTGATCATGATGGAAAGGCTAGGTCGAGATCTGCAGGCAATTAAAAATGTAAACTCAGACCTGTGAGTACCTGAAGACGTGACAGGCATGTGGGTCATGAAATGACATGCATATGATGAGCAGACTTGCCACCGCACAAGCCAATTAAACGCTCAACTCCATCTGTGATACCTGTAGACATGACAGGTAATGATGAAAAGTCGGTGAAAACGCCAAGCTAATGCTGAATCTACCGATGCAAGTGTTAACATATGAAATCAAGACTCATACCTACCAATCTGAGCCAAAGATAATCCCAGCGAGAACTCCTTTATGTGCTGGTCAAAGACTAAAGAAAGGGAACATGAATCATGAGCTGACCTGACTATTTCGGGTAAAAAAACCCCTCCTGACTGATGGTCTATCTCCCTGCTTTGAATAGCCCTCAACAATCTGGCTACTGAAAGTGTCAGCTGCACAAAAGCTCTCCCTGAGCCTGGCGAATTGGAGAACTAAAGCGGAGAAAAATGAAAAGAAAAGGTGCTTTTTTTTTTTGTTATAGAAATAATTTGCTGCTCCTTCCTCCGTGGCCCCGTGGAGGGCGGAAGGAGAGCTGTGATTGAAAGACCAGCAATCCATCTCCCCTGGAAACCGTGCTGGCTGAAATGTAAGTATGTTTGACACAGTGAAATTATCTATTACCCATGAAGCTGCTTGCTTCCTTACCTGTGACAAAATGGAGAATGACTACATAGATCCCCAAAATACCTGGCCTAACCCCCTCCCCCAACCTGGTAACAAGCCTATGGCCACATGCCACAGCCTGCTTGCTGACTTTGAAATGAGAAACAACTGGCGACCCTACATTGACCGGACTTTACAGCCCCCCCAAACCTAAGACATGCCCCCCCCCCATGAAATTACAGAACCTAATGAAATGGAACAAAATTGAACTGAAGGATCAAAATGAACAAAACACTGAACTCCTCCTTTGTGGCCTAACCCCCTCCCTCACTTGGTAACGCGTCTGTTGCCACGTGCCACAGACTGCTTACTGATCTTGAAATGCTCACGAATGGAGACCCCAAATGACTGACTTACAGCCCCCTCCCCCAATCCTATGACATGCCCCAGTGAAAGGACAGAACACAACGAAATGGAACAAAATTAAAAAGGAAACACGGCTGTGCTGAAACAAAACACACTGAAACCCTCCTCTGTGGCCCTGGAACGTTGCGGTGGGATGAAAGCTAAAAAGCATGATGTATGCATGAGAAATGCCCAAATTGTCCTATGCATAATTCATCCAGCTGAAATGATGAACGTGAGTGCCCTGCAGGGGGAGCACGTGCCCTGCAATGTCAAACTACCTGTACGCTACCTAATTGTACTGAGCCTGCCCAGGGTCTGGAACAGAAAAACACCTTGTGCCCCCGGAATACACCAAGCGAAATGAGCAATATGCCAGCCCTGAACCACCAAGGAGTGCTCCCCTCCCTGGCTTTGACAAGCCCATGTCATGCTCTTTGTACCCGGAATTGCTGACGCACCGCCCTTGCCATACCCCCTCTACATGTGTGTATGGTTCCCACTTTGCAGTCTCACCGGTACCCATGCGACTGCACGAAATATGTGTCCCATGCCTGTGAGGAGGCTGACATGGCATGGATGCATGTGCCGAGAAAATCACGCACCCAGCCTGACTTATCCAGTCCTTCTCGGCACGTTCCACCATTGGTGCGGCTCGTGTGACCTGTTCCACTCCCTCGAGTGCTCCAATACTTGGTAGTGACTGGAGCCGGAAGTGATGCGACTCCCCTGAAACTTCCCAAAATGACGCAGTGAATGCCAGTAGGAGGAGGCTGGGTTATATGCGACCCGGACTCCTACAAATGCAGGCCGACCTGTGGTCA
The DNA here is from genome assembly GCA_018402905.1 of Glandirana rugosa. NCBI lineage: Eukaryota > Metazoa > Chordata > Amphibia > Anura > Ranidae > Glandirana > Glandirana rugosa. Next base: position 1,618,585 of record BLSH010440386.1, read on the forward strand.
GCCTTACTATATATCAGACCGAAATGAGGGACAAATGAAGAGGAAAGAAGGACAGAGGGACTTTGTTCCAAATCAGTATTTTGAGGGACTGTCCATCCCGCAAAATCAGGGACAGTTGGGATGTATGTGTTTTGTATATTGTAATGTGTTTGATAGCTTTAGGCTGTTATTCTGCATGTCATTTAGGCAGGCAGAACTAGACTCTTGGGTCCTCAGATGTAACCTTACTGGTTCATTTATTAGTGATTGAGAAACTGGAAAGGGAAAGAGGGCAAAATGTGATAATTCTCCATTATCTAGGATATTATAAACAAATAAAAGGGTTTCTGTCATGAGAGATTATAGAGGCTGCCATTTCTGAACTCTCATTTTTAGAATGTTAGTTCCTTGGCTAGTACTCTGATGATTTGGCTTTAATACTCTCACTGACCTGGATCAGGTATAGAGATAATGAAGTCTGCATTTGTTCACAGCATGCTTTTTCTAGGTCTGTGATTCAAAGGCACTCAGGTCAGACACAGCCAGGCCTATTAGAACCTTCAGGAGGAACCCTTTAGGATGGAACGCTTGGCATCCCGCTTGGGTGTTTCCTCCAAACAGTACCTCCTGCCCTCCAAACCCTTCCGGCAGAGCTAATACCAGCCCTTTTACCCCTAGCATCATACACAGGCTAGATGTTGGGATAAGAACGAAAGGAATAACTGTTTATTGAACAGAAATACAGGTTTTTATACACTTAAATAATCAGTGGGTAAGAGGCTTGCCCCTAGTCCTCTCCAAAAGCCCCTGCCCTGGATGGGTCTGTTACATTTTTCTCCCATCAAAAGCAGACCAACCAGGTCCCACACCTCCACCTGGTCTGGACCTGTGTTAGTCGGGCAGAGTGAATCCACATAGGTGGTCAATATGATTTCCATTCTTGGCCGCAGGGAAGGGCTGTCGTCAATAGGTGTGGGACAGAGGTCTGCCCCGGCTCCCTGGAGCCATAAAGACACATGAGGTGCTAGGCAGAGGCCAGAGGCATTCTGCCCTGTTGTTAGCGCTTCAGCTGGGTGGTCTTTACCATTCCGTAGGGTCGGTCTGCTTTTGGGGAGAGGGGCTGACTGTCCCAGCTCCCTGAAGCCGCGGAGACACTGTAGGTGCTAGACAGAGGCCAGCAGTGATCTGCCCTGTTTCCAGCACTGCAGCAGGGAGTAGAAGTTTCACTACTTCAACTTGTTGATGGGGATAGGGGCCACCTACCCTAGCTCCCTGGAGCTCTGGAGTTGTTCCCAGTGCTGGGCAGAGGTTGGTAGCACTTTGCCCCGATGCCAGCATTTCTGCTGGGGACCCCACATTATCTGCTCCAGCTAACAGTCAGGGAGGGAGGCAGGCTTCCTCAAAACCCAGACTGTGGATCTGCCTCTGGGGAGGGGGAATGGCTTCCTCTCCTCTCTTCATCTGGAACTGTCGCTGGGGAGTGAGGACAGCTTCCTCCCCTCCCTGGTCCTTGAACTGCCGCAGGAGAGTAAGGACAGCAACCTCCTCTTCTGGATTGTGGGTCTGCCATTGGAGATGAAGGATTAAGGATGACCACCTTCTCTCCCTGGTCCCCGGAACTGCTGCTGGTGTGGGGCAGCACTTCTGCTGGGTTTGCAGGCAAGAGCTGGGCAGCACTCTGCTCTGCGGCCAGTGCTTCAGCTGGAGAAGGTTGTTGTAGCTCAGCAGATGCTGCTGGCATGAAATCCCATGCCCCTGTCAGTTGTGTGGGAGAAAGGCTGGCTGCTTCTTCTCTCAGGAAGGCTGAAGCTGCTGTTGGTGTTGGGCAGAGCTCAGTGATGTTTTGCCCTGATGCCTGCTGGAGCTCCGCTGAGTTGTTCTTCCTCAGCAGAAAATTCTATTGAATACCAAGTGTCTGGAGCTGGTGGTGGGGGATGGAAGTTCACCATCTCTTCTCCCTGGATCACTGGAGCCACTGGCAGAGGTTGGCAATGTTTTGCCCTGATGCCAGCACTTCAGTTGAAACCTCAGTATATGTTACATCCTCCGATGAAAAGTCAACTAAATCCATGCTTTCTGGGATCTGTGGCTGGGAAGTGAGGATGGCTTCCTCTCCTCCCTGGTCCTTGAACTGCCGCTGGGGAGATGAGCTGGCTGTTCCATCTCCTGTACCCTTATCTGGCTGCTGGGCAGACGCATTCCTCCATCTAAGCTTGTCCTGTGCAGAAACAGGTTTGTCAAGGTGAGTTAATGGCATCCGCCTTAAGAGCTCTGCTTCCATAGCTGCAGGTGGGCGAAGCACACTGTCAGCTGGTACTTTCTGATAGCCCCAGGCAAAGGGAGTCCAGCCCTGCTGCTGAGCAGAGTCTAGCAGACGTCTGTAGGCGATCTTCAGCTCCCTTTCCTGAATGCCTAGAAACTACAAATCATCCTGTGCCCAGAACACTTCTGAGATATTCAGCCTCCAGTCTTTGTCCTCTATGATTTACTCTAAACGCCACTCCAGATCGCTCCCAAAGTCAGGGTCCTTGGACAGCCTCCTGTACAACAGCACCAGGCCACTGTAGCCAAAGCCTTCTGCTATCATCTGTTGTCCACAGGCACACTTGGGCTACATACACCCGGAGGGCACGGTAGCTCTCATCCAACCGCATCTATGCCCGGATCAGCCTGCTTAACTCAGCTGTCCACTACTACGGTTGTTTCCCCAATGACCGCAGCTGCACTTCATACTGCGACCAGTACCTTTCCTGGATGGAGGGGAGAATTTTTCCCTGGTGGTGCTGCTCACGGGCTAGCGCTCCCTTCCAGAATTGCCAGAAGACAGACTCATACCATCCCAGCAGGACCTGCACTGGCATGTGTTCCCTGTGCTGTATCCGCGATCTTGCAGCCACCGTCAAGTGACTGCGGTTTGCATATTCGAGCTAAGTTGCCGCCGTCAAGCCACAGTGGGTGCTTGGCAACTGGTTATACCATACTATAAGTGGGCTATAAAAGAGAGTAAAGCTGACCATGCACTATTTTATTGGATCAATCCCTGTACCCTTTAGATTTACCAAATGGATTAGGTGGACACATCTAAACAATTCATTCAATTATTTTTAAATCAGGTTGATGATAGATCTAAAGGGGATTGTGCAATCAGATTCAGCGGGCTATCATCCATGTGTGCAGGGTGTGCGGTGCACAAGTTCAGGGGGGCCCACTGTGTCCTGTCACACTCTGCACACATGGAGTAACACAATTTCAATGTGCACACACACGGCACCAGTGGCCGCATCTGCCGATGCCCGGTCTAAAGATCCAGTCGCTGACTACGCTGCCCACAGCCACTGAGGTGCCTGACCAGTGCCGGAGTGATCTGCGGCCTTGTGTGCTGTGTTGAAAGCTGGGACGTGTCTTCTGACATGGGGAAATCCCGCCCACCACCCCACCATGCAGTGAGACATGTTGCCCAGAGTCCGGAGAGGGGCGGCCAGGAGGACACTATTGTAATGGGAGAGGGGGAGGGGCGCGGTGTATGGCAGCTAGGGAGTGAATGTCAGGGGAGGAAAGGCTGCATTCTCCTCATTCTGTTTGGAGGACTGGTGGCAGCCTCCTTTGCTGAGACTTGTGGTGCACTAGACTGTGGGGGGACTGAGGAATCCTCAGTCCCCCACAGAGGGCACTACAAGTGCCAGTATAGGAGGCTGCCACATCTCAGTTCCCTGTAGTCTAGGGCACTACAAGTCATAGTGGGCTGCTCTTACAGAAGGGATATTTATACTGGGAGGGGGGAATGAAGGACTGTGCTGTGAGGGGGGATTTATGCTGGGAGGGGGAGATGGGGAGCATTTTTTCTGAGAAGGGGGATTTATGCTGGAAGGGGGGTGGGGGTATTTGTGCTGAGAGGAGGAATTTATGCTGGGAGGGGGAGATGATGGATTTGTGCTGAGAGGGGGAATGTATTCTGGGAGGGGGAGGTGAGGGAGGATTTGTGCTGAGAGGGGGAATCTATGCTGGGAGTGGGAGCTGGAGGATTTGTGCAGAGAGGGGGGATTTATGCTGGGAGGGGAAGATGGGCCTGGGTTTGTGCTGAGAGGGGGATTTATGCTGGGAGGGAGAGATGGGGAGGATTTGTGCTGGGAAAGGGGAGGTGGAGGCAAGGGTTTGTGCTGAGAGGGGGGTATGTATTGGAAGGGGTTATATGAGGGTGAGAATTTGTGCTGAAAGGGGGGATTTTTGCTGATAGGGGGAGATGGAGAGGGGTCTGTGCTGAGAGGGGGGGTTGGGGGGTAAGAGAATTTGTGAATGGAGGGGTTTTGCGGGGATTGGGGAGTGATGATTTGTGCTGAGAGGGGGGATTTGTGCTAGAAGGGGGTATATGGGGGTGATGAGATTGCCATGTTTGCCCTGGGCACTGGATGATCTTGTCCCGGCATTGGCACACTCTATAAACTGCAAGGGCAGAGCTGTGAAGAGAGAGAGCTGGGTGCTGACGTGAGGACTGGATTGGAAGCTGCTCCTGCATGTACTGACGCGGTGGCGACTGTGGCTGCCAGGAAGTACCTGGTGGTCCTGCTGAGTGGAGTGGCACACACACACACATGTTTCTTTGGTAAGAGAACCCCCCAAATAGCTCAGGTATATAGAGTGGCAGTGGGAGTACCTGGGTCCTGGCCCTGCTGAATGACTCCAATCAGCAGGATGAGGACCCAGGTACGCCCTATTTAACATTATCACATTCTGAACTATGCAAGTCATCTCAGACTCTATTTAACTACACCCCTTTAAGCCACACCCGATAGTTCAACTTAAACCACTCCCACTTTTTTCCATGGCGCGCTTTTCATTTCACACTGCATGGGGGCCCTTTTTGGATTTTGCACACTGGCCCACTGATTTCATGATATGCCCCTGATCAGATTGTATGGTATATGGTCAGCCTTAGAGTTTAAATTAGTAAATTGATGGGTGCAGCAGGTGTCCCAAACACAATGGTTGCAGAAAATGAAGGTCTTGCATGCTTTTCTGGAATTAAAAACACCCAACCCCAACTGGCAAATGCTTATCTTTTCCATTCATCCACTTTTTTCAGCTAAAATGTTATTACCACACTCAAAATAATCAGCTTTAAATTACAATACATATTAAATTTTAAGACAACAGTATTTTAAACAGCTCGCTAAAATGTTTTATTTTGTTACAGCAGAGATTTGCAGCCAATGAACCTTCATAGTTACAGTTTGTGTTCAGGTTACAAAAATGTTTTTTTTTCCCAATGTAACAATTACCAGTATTCAGATTTGCAACTTTCCATAATTTTCTTTCCACATCTAAACATTCGCCTTTGTGTTATAAAATACTTCACAACACCAAATTTGAATGTACAATCGATTACAATTTGCACAAATGGTACTAAGCTAAGTCAACAGTTAAAATACATTTCCTGTAACCATACTATGACCCATAAAGCCTATTTAAACTCAAAACCAAAATAATATATTATTTTTATATATTTTTATTATGTGTATTACCGTATTTATGTATTTACATAATATGTAATATAATGCAGTTTACCAATCTCTGGAAGTAGTGGCTAAATCCGTTTTCTTTTTCCTTTATTTTTACCTGGTGATTTGGCAGTAACACAACTGTCTTAGTGTGGCTACACTCACTCTTCCACTGTGTATATAGAGGAACAACAGAGCCATCCTTGGATGCAGCATTGTCAACCTGGGGAGACTGTAGTGTTAGACTAGTAGATTTGGATGGACTTTACACAAGTGATACATTTGCCTGACTTTGGCTAAAACGTTTTAGCCAGTTACAGAAACGTTTTTTTTTTCTTTTGGGATAAAGGATTTAACTAAAGCTCCCCCCCGCCAGAAGCTGAAAAATGAGTCTCAATTTCAGCTGCGACATTCAGATGGTAGGGTGAGAATTTGACGTAAATAACATGAGAGCATGGATCAGGATGGATCCATGCTCTCATGTTGTATCAATGGTTCGGGCTGGTGGTGTAATGGTGTGGGGGATATTTTGTTGGCAAACTTTGGGCCCCTTAGTACCAATAGACCATGGCCTACCTGAGTATTATTGAAAGACTGCCACCAGGACTATGACAATGGACCAAGGGGCGACAACGTTTCACACATACAGTGTGCTTCTTCAAAACCTGACACCATAGAAAAAGTAAATACAAAAATGAATGAAAATATTTGTATGGACACATGCGTCTCATTAAGCGATAACAACAGATCGTAAAGAGACATATGTGATATATAGTGTCCACCAACCGTCAGCACAATAGAAAAAGTACCAAGGTAGCGAGACATTTTAGGGAATTGCATGATATCTCTGCCATGAAGGTTCAGGTCATTGAAAAGATCTGCGCTCTGATCGTTGCTGGTGATGTGGGGGAGCTAGGGGTACCCTACTCCATATATATTGGCGCTGCCCCATGATAGCTCCATACTGGCACACGGTACAACAGCTAGTAACACATCTATTTGAACTCCCGTCCCTGAAACTCCCAAATTCTTCCTGTTTGGTCTGTTAACACTAAAGATGGCCAAACAGCATAAAAAACTCCTTAGACATATACTTACTGCGGCTCGTTGCTTAGTGGTCCTCCATTGGAAGAGACAGCCCCCCCCCCACAGCTGAGGCCCTGTATGCTAGGGTGAAGGATGTCGAGCTGATGAAGCGTATGCCGGCTAGAATGCAGGACAGGTTGGAGGGCCATGACGGGATATGGGGGCTGTGGCATCGTCGGGAGGATGCATCGTGACCGCATTGGTGGAGGATGGTGAGACGTGTTCCCTTTATTTATTCTTCTTTTTTCTTTTTCTTCTCCATCTTTTTCTTTCTTCTCTTCTCTGAATTTTCTCTATATCTTGATTCAGTTTACCTTTCTTTTTTACAAGGTACTCTATATTATCGTAACTCAATCGACGAACTGGGTAGTATATCACGCTTCATAGATGCTTATACAGAATGGAAATGACTGCATTTTTAGAACGATAGTACCTTTTTGGTTGATGGGCTCAGGATTTTTGTGATGCGTAGCTGCATTGCACTTACAGGGTTATGTGAAATGCTTATGTAAACTGACCTTCTCTACCTTGATCAATGCAGTGTCTATGTTACGGAATTATGCTCCCTATTTTCTATTGTGAATGTGTGAGTATGACCTCTTTTCTCTATGTTTACAATAAAAACTGTTAATTGAAACAAAAAGAAAAGATCTGCACTGCCAAGAGAGGTGGGGACATTTTTCATTTTTGGATTTTTTTGCTCCAGATCCGTATTCCCTCCAGTTTAAATTTTGAGTGGGATGTAAGCCATTTTTATAGCTAAGAAGTAGCATAGATTTTATCATATGGTGTCTCCCCACTCAAATTTCCTGTTCATTACTTTTTACAGGGGTGGAGAGAACCGTCACGTCTAGAAAAGAAAAACAAAGTTAATTGTCAAAAATAACATTTGTATCTCTTTTCTCCAGTATGAGTGTGTAAGTGTTATCTTTTATCCCTCGTATTAAGGCATTGTATCTGTGACGTAACTAGTTCCATCTCTTCCAGTCAAATGTATTCGTAAAGTGTATTGGGACATTCACGTTACGTCGATGCGTAGTGTTTTTAGGACTCG
>BLSH010440386.1:1656235-1672793 GCA_018402905.1 Glandirana rugosa
ATGGTGTCGAACCAGCGTCCCATGTCCTCTGTGAACTTTGGTTGTGCTGTCTTGTCAATTGATGGTGCAAATTAAAGTCCTTTGTGTGTAAGGCATACCCTCCCGTGTGGTTCTGGCTAGTTATTTCCCACACGTAGGCTGCCATGGAGTCTGTCAGGAAAACGGAAAATTTACTATCAGATACTTACCGTAATTTTCCTTTCCTGATGGACTCCATGGCAGACGGAGTCCCCACCCATGGAGTAAGGAGTTGGCTAGTTATGGAACACGGTCTCTAGCCGGTAGCTCACATTTATGGGATTAGGGGTCCTATAGCATTGGAGAGGAGGCGGGGTTAACCCACACGTAGGCTGCCATGGAGTCCATCAGGAAAGGAAAATTACGGTAAGTATCTGATAGTAAATTTTCCGTTTTCTAGTACCCACACTCGAAGACCCTGGGTGGATTGCTCATGGACCTCCTTGAAGTGTCTGGGTACTCTGTAGTTGATAGAACCTTGTTCTATGGCTCGGTGGTGTACACCGAGCCTAGTTCTGAGTGCTCTAATGGTACATCCAACATATTGTAACCTGCATGGACATTTTAGGCAATACACAACAAATGGGAAATAGAATAACTTTTTCCATTCACCTGGAAGGATTTTTTTCTTATGGTCAACAAATTGACATGTTAAGGACTTGGGTTTTCAGCATTGGAACATGCCTACCAGATTACAGAGGAAATGAAGGGATTCTGTAGTGTTTTTATTTTTTGATAGTGCTTTTAGCTCACTTGGAGCAATACGACTTTTCAAATTGCTGGCTCTCCTGTATGTGAACATGAGTTTGTTAGGGATCAGGGGACCTAATATGGCGTTCCAATGTTTATTACATTTTTTTTCTCCATGTATCAGAATCTGGAGTGATACTTTAAAAAAAGTATCAGAGTCTGATTGTTGTCTGGTGTTTTTTTACTGTTCTGTTTTGGCCAGATGTGAAGTGAAAGCTTCCTCAATAGTATCAGATGGTTATCCCTTATCAGAGACCTTATCTTTGAGCTACTTTCTAAGATGTATTCATCATCTAGAGTACAACTCCGGCGTCGTTCCTGGAATTGACTACTGGGAATATTCTTCTTCCACCTTGGGTGGTGACAACTGTTAGGATGGATGTAAGAATTTCCTGCGGAGGGTTTGAAATTTTTTTTGGATAAGATGTTGGGACCGTAATAACTTAAAGTGAGATCTAGGAACACCAAAGAATGGGTCTCACTAACATAAGCTAATAATAGGCCATATTAATTTTCGTTACAGTGACTTACAAAATCTGGAATGATTAAAAGGGGGCCATCCCATATGGTAAAGATATCATCAATGTACCTTCCGAAAAATATTATATGGGAGGCAAATGGATTATGGCGGTGGATGTATTGGTGTTCCCACATTCCCAACGTGAGAGTGGCATAGCATGGTGCAAAGCTAGCACCCACGGCTGTACCCCTGGTCTGTAAATAGAATTGGCCATCAAAAGTGAAAAAATTGTGCTCTAAACAGAATTGAGTGGCCTCTAAAATGAAGCTAGCCTGTTTACGGTTGTAATAGGAATGGTGGAGAAGAAAGAATTCTACAGCTTTGAGACCTATGTTATGTGGTAATGATGTGTAAAGAGAGAGATGACATTTAGCAACAGCCAGCTGTAGGAGGGTTCCCATGTGTAATTGGTCAGGATATCTCTGATGCTCTGGGATCTTTCCTTTAAATAGTTCTTACTTTATGATTCAGTTCTGACTTAGAGTGGCTGTCCCCCAGATGGATTGTCAGAGACATAGATATGTCTGTGCAATTCCCTTTTTTTTTTCTTTTCTTTTCCCCTCTTCTTCTTTATTTATTTATTTATTTTTTCTTTCTGTCTGTTGTGTTTTGTCTTGTCTTTGGGCCAATTTTTGCATAAGTGAAATGATGGCTACCTAAGTATAGATACTTTTGTTGAACTGGTATGTAAATATGTAAGACATACATATATTGATTCTTAAATCAATCTTAAAATCTCATGTTCCACTAATGTTGTGCTATATGGGATCAATGTGTCCCAGATCATGGGCCTTTTTGAATGCAACCTTGCAAACTATTTAATAACAATCAATATTAAAAAAAAAATTGGTCAGGATATTAAGAAGAAAGGAGGAATCCCTGCTGTAAGAAGGTAGCTCCTGGAAGCCTTGATCCACTTTTATCCAGTGCATTTTTATTGTCTTTTATACTTTTTTTTTAATAAATCACTACACCTAGTTAGAGGCAACCTCTTGTGTTTGTTTTTTATAAGTGCTAGCTACCTGCCAGTTATGCTGATTATCTGGCTTTAATACCTTCTGATTCATTGATCTGAGAGATGTATGCATATAAAAAAAAACAGGAGTTTTATTCTGGAATTTATCCAAAGTCACAATACATTACGTTTCAGCACTGGGAGCTTGGTGCTGGTAGTTCAGTGCAGAAATTCAAGGGGTTACTTCAGTGCTTTACTATACCCCTCCCGTACTAACCCACCCAGTACCCGTAACTCTAATCCTCCCAGTAAGCCCAAATAATGCACCAACTCTCCTTATAGTAAATGTAACCCCATGTCAAGTCAACCTCTCTCCTGAATCAAGATCCTCTGTGCCAAAAAGCAGACATTTTCTTTTGAACTATGCTAGCACAAAGTTCCCCTGGTTACAGAACTTACCTTTCTGCCTCAACTGATTAAGTTAGTAATTTTATATTGATTTCGTTTTTTTAAAAAACTTTTTGAGAGTAAAAATAAAGTGAGAGGCAAGAAGCACAATATATATATATATATATATATGCCGTGTATGTGTGTATATATATATATATATATATATATATATATATATATATATATATATATGCACATACTATATTTTGGTATGCACATTGTTACTGTTTTGTAACACCCAAATAAACTGACTTACAGATATTAAAGGTATCTGCTGCTAGTTCTGCTTTTTTAAAATCAAGAAGACATTAAACTGGTCACATATTACTGCTTGAGACTAATGCTTACAATTTTGCTGCAGAATGGGATGTAGATTAGATGCATGGTAGAGGGTAGGAACAGACAAAATACTTTTTTTCCAGCACAAAGATAAAAAAACATTCTGTTTACTTTTTGGTATTATCATATTAGACAGTTTGTCAATAGGGCAAGAAATATGTCTGCAATTAATTTAGGTTCATGTATACTGTATAATCATCTGATAAAAGTAGAATAGTTCATGTCCTGTCAGACATTTTTCTGTAAAATAACTATTTAAATTGAGATTATCCGTGTGCACTTCTCTTATCTGAGAACTCTGAAATAGTGTTGATTTGTCCTCGGTGACACACCAACTGAGTAACAATTGATTAACGAAGGCTGTGGAGCAGATAAAAGTGGTAATGGCATTTAATAGAATGTAATGGCATTTGGAATCTTTTAATTTGACTGTAGACCTGTTGAGCATTACCAACGTGTGTCTAATAGATGTTCCTTTCTACTACATTTTGAAAAAAGGGTAAATACTTGAATTTGGCCTTTTATAAGCCTGTTGAAACCACTTGTATCACAAAGCTCAAACTGGGAGAGGGAGACATAGCATAAGGAGCCAGATGTGAAAGCTGCAGTGAAATGTGCTAACAAGGATCATGCTGAGAGGAGGACAGAGCCGAATGACAAAAGCTGATCAGTCCAAAAAAGAATGGATGGACAGAAAAACAAATCCTTTAGGAGGTGAAATAGCTCCTCTATACGTATTTCATCTTTGTATTCTGCTGTTTGTCTGGAGTTCAGCTTTAATATACCCCTGCGGTTATTTTTATGCATACATTTCTATGCTGATTTGTTTAAATAAAATATTGAAATTCAACACCTTATTAAAGTAACACTTTCCCAGTTTAAAAAAAAGTTAAAAACTTAAAATGTAATTAAATAGTACAGAAAATACTTCCATAAAATATTAACACGAGCAACACTCATTTTCACATTAGCCACTATGCTACAGCAGTTACTAACTCACAGTATTTTAAATTAATATCCTAATCTCCAGACATTGTTATTCATAAAGTCGCTCATTTAAATCAAATCAGATGGAAGGAAAATAGAGAAAAAAATGAGTTTGATATTCAAAAAATCAGCTTATGACATTTTCTCATTGTTGATATCCCTTGAGTCTTAGGTACATAGACACTAATTGGCAATAGTTATTAAAAAAAGTCTAATTTTCCTTTATTTCCTGATCAATGTTATTTTATAACTCCTAAGACTACAAGAAGCTGAAAACATACTTCTTGTCATCCATGAATGTATTCTATTGCAGTAATTCTCAACCTTGAGACCAGGCCTTGGTAAACTCTTTGTCAATGCCCCAATAATGAAAAAAACTATTTATATTCAAACAATAAAAGTATAAGGATACAAACATTGTATTTACATGTTTTAAAAAGTGAGTAACCAGTTGAAAATGTAAAAAAAGACACACCAATAAAAATAATTTAAACTAAACCCACAACAGTAAAATCACTCTGTATATGCAGTAAAGCATACTTGTGATACTCACTGTGGAACCCAAGGGATTAATCCTCTGCATTTGTGTAAAAAGCTGTTTGATCCTGTCTTCTCTGATCCTCCACTTCTTTTACTGTCCCCAATCCATCTGTCAGGAACCATGAAACAGATAGAGACAGAAAATGCAGTAAAAATCACACCTTTTAATAAAATGGCAAAAATGGTACAACTGGTACTTAGCCAGAACATAGCCAGGGTTCAGTAGCCAAATTGGGTAGTCAGAACAAGCCAGGAAATCAGGAAGCCAAAGATCAGCGTAGTCAGAGGCAGAAAACAGGATCAGGAACCATAAGGGACGTCAGAGAGGCAAGTCTTCAACAGGAACTCAGCAGAGAGGCTCTAGATACGTTGACCAAGGCGAAAGCACAGGATAAATGAACCAGGCAGTTTAAATAGCCAGAAGGGGTTTGTTGACAAGCAGGAAATGATCACCAGGTGAGCCACTGTGGAACGATGAGTACTGGGAATTAACCGACAGCTGAGCAGCCTGATCTCTCTAATGACCCCCTCCTCCTCAGAGGACTACCACGTTTGAGAGGAAATTTCTGTGGAAAGCTCGGAAGAGGACAGGATCATGAACGTCTGAGGATGAAACCCAAGAGCGCTCCTCCAAACCATACCCTTTCCAATGAACCAGGTACTGTATACGCCCACGGAACCCACCGGATTGATTGTATCTCATACTCCTCGTGGTTCTCAACCCCAACTGGGTGAGGACGTTTTACTGAGGTGGTGACCTCAACTTGGTAGGAAGGCACCAGTAGGCGTCTGCGGTCAGCATGGCACATTGCAAGGACTCTTGGACCTGCACCCAAGTGAAATGAAGATCACGGAGATGCTCCTCTAATGCAGGAATTCTTTGTGGAACAAATGAGTCAGGCAACATGGATGGTTGGAAACCATAATTCACCATAAACGGAGACAATCAGTATTGATGGCACTATTGTGAGCAAACTCCGCCCAAGGTAGGAGGCCTGACCATTTATTATGGTGGTCAGAAATATAGCAATGTAGAAACTGCTCCAAGGCTTAGTTGGCTCGTTCTGCGGCCCTATTGGACTGTGGGTGATATGCAGAGGAGAAGGAAAGCTGAATGCCTAACTGTGCACAAAATGCTTGCCAAAACCTGGATACAAACTGGCTACACCTGTCAGAGATGATAACCTTGGGTAGCTTATGTGACCGAAAGATCTCCCAAGCAAAAATAGATGCCAGTTCTTTGGATGTGGGCAACTTCTTTAGTGGAATACATTGTGACATTTTCGAGAACCGGTCAAACACCATAACAATAACTGTGTTTCCCTGGGAGTTGGGTATCTCCACAATAAAATCCATAGACAGCTGGGTCCAAGGCCTCTCTCCATTGGGTATGGGTTGCAGGAGGCTCACTGGAAGTTGTTGTGGTGTCTTACTCTGTGCACACACGGAACAAGCAGCTACAAAGGCGGTTACATCAGCACGGAGACTAGACCACCAGAATTGTTGAGAAATAGCCCAAATGAGTTGACTCTTCCCTGGGACCAGCTGCCTTGGAAGAATGGTAAGTCTGGAGCAAAGCAGTGCGGAGATTCTCAGGGACAAAGCAGCGGTCACCAAGTTTCTCGGGAGGAGACTGGATCTGAGCTGCAAGAATTCTGTCACCCAAAGGTGAAGTGAGACTGGCATGTACAGTGGTCAGAATGCGATCAAGAGGTATTACAGGAACAGACACCGACTCAATCTTTGAAGCGGAGGAAAACTGTTGCGACAGTGCGTCAGCCCTTACATTCTTAGTACCGTGTAAGAATGAGATTGTGTAATGGAAGCTTGACAGAAAAATAGCCCACCGCGCTCTTCTGGGAGATAAGCGTTTAGCCTCAGACAAGAATGTGAGATTCTTATGGGCAGTCAAAATGAGGACCTTCGAGGAGATGCCTTCATTCTTTAAGAGTTAAAATGATAGCTAATAATTCTCTGTCCCTAATCTCGTAATTGCATTCTGCAGGAGACAATTTCTTAGAAAAGTAGCCACAAGGATGCATAGCGCTCTCAGAGGTAGGACATTGAGACAGAAGGGCCAGTCTCAGCTGCATCAACCTCAAGAATGAAGGGTAGCGTAGGATCAGGATGTGCCTGCACAGGAGCTTAAACAAAAGCAGCCTTGAGAGACTGAAAGGCATTAATGGAATCCGGAGACCAATTCTGAGGGTTACCATCCTTTCTGGTCATATCAGTCAGGGGTTTGACCAGAGAAAAGAAGTTCTGAATAAATTTCCGATAATAATTGGCAAAGCCAAGAAAACATTGTAGCAGACGTGGGTCGAGACCACTGTAGAACTGCAGATAATTGCTCTGGGTTCATCGAAAAACCGTAAGTAGAAATGTCATAACCCAGAAATGTAACCTGTTCACGATGGAACTTACACTTCTCCAACTTACAATACAGGTTATTATCTCTCAGCCTCTGTAGCACACAGGAGATATCTGTGTGGTGGCTCTCTAGGGATTTAGAATATATGAGAATATCATCAAGATAAACCACCACACATTGCTGCAGCATATCTTAGAGGACATTGTTGATGAATTCCTGAAAAACTGCAGGAGCATTGCAAAGATCAAACTGCATTACGAGGTATTTGTAATGTCCTGTCCTGTGTTAAACGCAGTTTTCCATTCGTCGCCCTCCTTGATCCTCACAACCTTGCATGCCTCTCTCAGATTGAGCTTCGTGAAAACCTTTGCTCCCTTGAGGCGGTCAAATAATTCCATAATCAATGCAATGGGGTAGGAGTTCTTAATCGTGATGCGATTGAGACCCCTATAAACGATACAAGATCTCAGTTCACCACTCTTCTTTTTTCACAAAGAAGAGGCCAGCACCAGCAGAAGACAAGGATTTGAGGATGAACCCTCAAGAAAGTGCGTCAGCAACATTGTCCTCCATAGCTTTATCCTCCAAGACAGACAAAGGGTAAACCCGGCCACGGGGAGGCATAGCATCAGGTTGAAGGCGAATTGCGCAATCATATGGCCGGTGTGGAGGAAATTACCATCTTGACCCTTGTCAAAGACATTGCTAAATATGCAGTACTCCTCTGGCAAGGAGGAGAGGAAAGAGGTGCACAAGACCTTACCCACTTTCTTTCTCCCATCAATAACCTCAATGGCAAGAGGAATGGCACGAAGCTGCAGCGGAATTGTGTGCTTAAAGACAAAGGCATTGTCAATGAACAGGCTTGCAGCCCCAGAGTCGATTAGAGCCTGGCCATCGATGGCTGACTCAGAGCACGAAAGGGTAACAGGAACTAGAGGCTTATCCTTCAAGATAACTGAGGACGTAACAACACCACCTAAGGTCTGTCCCCTACAGGACCTCAGGTGCAAGCATTTCCCGGACTGGTAGGACAAGACTTCAAGAATTGACCTGCCTGGCCACAATAAAGGCACAATCTCTCCCTCCTCCTAAAGGCCCTCTCAATCGCAGAGAGATGTGTGAAGTCCAACTGCATGGGTTCTACTTCAGGGTGGGACTGGAAAACTCAGAGCCAAATGTACAGAAGGCTTCCGCAAGTGCTCTTTCTCCACTTCAGCCCCGGAAGGATTTATCCACTTCCTGACCAGAGCACTTTTTGCGATACGGCACTGCGTCGTTTTTACTGACAATTGCGCTGAGACGCTGTACCCAAATAAAATTGGCATCCTTTTATTCCCACCAATAGAGCTTTCTTTTGGTGGTATTTGATCACCTCTGCGGTTTTTATTTTTTCTGCTATAATCAAAAAAATGTGGGACAATTTAAAAAAAACAAACATTTTTTTAAACTTTTTGCTATAATAAATATCCCCCCAAAAAATATATAAAAAATGAAATTCTTCCTCAGTTTAGGCCAATATGTATCCTTCTACATATTTCTGGTAAAAAAATCGCAATAAACATATATTGATTGGTTTGCGCAAAAGGTATAGCGTCTACAAACTAGGGGATAGATTCATGGCATTCTTATTTATTTATTTATTTTTATTAGTAATGGCGGTGATCAGCGATTTTTAGCAGGACTGAGACATTGCGGCGGACAGATCGGACACTTTTGACACTTTTTTGGGACTATTGACAAGTATAAAGCGATCAGTGCTATAAAAATACACTGATTAATGTATAAATGTCACTGGCAGGGAAGGGGTTAACACTAGGGGATGATAAAAGGGTTAAATGTGCTCCCTCTTTGGTGTTTCTAACTGTG
The DNA here is from genome assembly GCA_018402905.1 of Glandirana rugosa. NCBI lineage: Eukaryota > Metazoa > Chordata > Amphibia > Anura > Ranidae > Glandirana > Glandirana rugosa. The sequence continues at coordinate 1,665,035 of BLSH010440386.1, forward strand.
GGGGGAGTGTGTTGATTGGGGGTAGAGAGAGAAAGCTGTTCCCAATACTGGGAACAGCAGATCTCTCTCTACTTACGTGACAGAATTGGGATCTGTTTGTTTACACTAACAGTTTCCCTTTCTGCCTCTCGTTCCCGTGATTACGGGTGGCCGGTGGACATCGCAGCCGCCGGCCACACACATCAGCTTCCCCGCTGCCTGCTATATCTGCTATATCTATTTAAAGGGCCGACGTACCAGTACGTCATTTTGTGACGTGCCGATCTGCTGCCGTATAATGACGGCGGCTGGTTGGCAAGTGGTTAAAGGAAAACGTGATCAAACGTGATCAACTTCTCCAGTTCTGTAGGTATGTCTCGGCTGCTATCTCATCTTTGATGTTATCCAAGAGGCCATGAGAAAAAGTAGCGACGTGGACCTCATTGTTCCAAGCAACCTCTGCTGCCGGAGTATGGAATTCAATGGTGTCATCGGCAAAAGTTCTCGTACTCTGTTTGATGGACATGAGGTTCTTGGCAGCAGAAGTGGAGAGTGCGGGAACATCAAATATCCTTTTAACGGAAGCCACAAGCACAGGATAACTCAGGACAATGGGGTTCACCCAGGCCAAGGCTCTATCAGAAAGCAAAGAAATAGTGAAGCCTACTTTGCTTCTGTCCATGGGAAACGCCTGGGGCAGCATCTCAAAGTAAATCCCAACCCTGGCTGAGAAACCCTCTGCATTGAACTGGATTGCCCCCAAATCGATGGGGAAGGGGTGCGGAATCAGACATACCTCATACAGAGGTGATATTCGAGGTGGGTGCCAGCACAGAGACTGGAGCAGCAACAGGGATGGCCTGCAACACAGTTTGTGCCAGAACAGCCACAGTGGAAGGATCCAGGTGAGCAGTATGAATCAAGAGGATCTGTAACGCTATGGCAAACTGATCCATGAGGTGATCCTGCTAATTCAACCTGGAAACAATATTACCACTAGGTGAATTCGCCTACTGTCAGGAACCATGAAACAGAGGGAGACAGAAAATGCAGTAAAGATCAAACCTTTTAATAAAAAGGTAAAAATGTTACGACTGGTAAACGTAGTCAACACATAGCCAGGATTCGGCAGCCAAATCGGGTAGTCAGAACAAGCCAGGAAATCAGGAAGCCAGAGATCAGCGTAGTTGGAGGCAGCAGACAGGATCAGGAATGAGGAGGCAAGCCTTCAACAGGAACACAGCAGATAGTCTTTCCAAGGCTTTACAAGGTGAAGGCACATGAGAAATTAACCATTCAGTTTAAATAGCCAGAAGAGGCTGGCTAACGAGCAGGGAATGATCATCATGTGAGCCACTTTGGAACGATGAGTACTGGCAATTAACCGACAGCTGAGCAACCTGATCTCTGAGAAGGGAGGGCTGAGCCCAGCCCTGACACCATCTGCTGATAGAACAGAGCCTAGGATGCCCTCTGCACATGCTCAGTTTGGTATGTATTGCTAGAGGGTGCATATTACCAGCAAAAGGCCAATCAGCACTGTCCAGACAGAAGGTCAGGGGTATGCAGCCTCATAGGACAGTCAGAATGGAAACTCCTCCTACAAGTTTTAACCAGTGCTCAGCTAGACACTGAAAGAAGTCACATAACTGCTATATACTTCTGATGAGAAAAAGGTATTTAGCCCTTTATATTTACTAAAATAATTGCATTTCCATTTTCTGTGTACTGCAGGCGACCAGATATAGTGAATGCAAGGTCCTGGGTTTAGTAACACTCTAAGTCCTTTTAAAGCTTTATTTTATCACATTCTTTCTCTGTATCTTTCTTTCTCTCTCCCTCTTGCTCTCATTCTCTTTTCTTCTCCCAACTCCTTGTTTCTCTCTCATTTTCTCTCTGATTACCTCTCCCTCAACTTCAATTATTTTTTTTGCCTCCCGATCATTCTTTCTTTATCTCTTGTTTGCTCTCTCTCTCTCCTTTCCTCTCTTTTTTCATTTATCTCACTCTCTATTTCATTTTCTCATCTCTTTCTCTCTTATTACTACATATGCCTCCTTCCCATTTCCTTTCTGTCTTCTATATTTCTCCCCTCCTTTCCCTGTTGGTCTGTCCATCCAAACTTTTGTGGAGTATTGGTGCACTTTAAATTCTCACATTTTTAGAATGCTGCCATTAATTGGGGACACACTGAAACCAGTAATGGCCACAGGCTGCCCAGTGTGAGCTGCTGATTTTCTTACCTCTCCTAAACTCTCCCTCCTACACAGTAACCCTCACATCACCCGCTGCTCCTATACAGCAGAGGATAAAATGTGTATGTAGGATAATATGATATGACGTTCTCCATCTTGCTAAAGAGCAGAGAAATGCAGATCTAAAATATATTTCAAATAGTGCCTGGCATTAAAATTCTTTAGCAGTCTATTTCAGTCTATACAAACCAAGCAGAATGAAATGCTGTCACCATATAGACTGTCACACTGTCACAATGTTCCTCTGAGTGTCCCTGTACTTCATGCTTCAGTATTCAGCTGAAAAACCACTGCCCCATACAGATATTCATTCCCTTTGTGCCTAATATGATAAGTGGCAGATTATTGCATCAATCATTTTACAGGTTGTAGTCCAGTGATCCAATCCAATCCAATCAGAGGGCTGAGGTGAGAGCTCCCCCTATGTGGCTAATTACTGCGCCCCCTCCCCCCCATGTGGCTGATCACTGCACTCCCTTTATGTGGCTGAGTACTGTGCTCCTTCTATGTGGTTGATCACTAGGCTCAGGCTCCCCTTTTTGTGGTTGATTGTTGTGTTTCCTATATATAACTGATCACTGCACTCCTACGTGGCTGATCGCTGTGTTTCCTCTATATGACTGATCACTGCGCTTCTTCTATGTGGCTGATCACTATGCTCCCTCTGTGGCTGATCACTGTGCTCCCACTATGTAGCTAATCACTGTGCTCCCTCTATGCTGCTAATCACTGTAGTCCCTCTATGCTGCTAATCACTGTAGTCCCTCTATGCTGCTAATCACTGTAGTCCCTCTATGCTGCTAATCACTGTAGTTCCTCTATGCTGCTAATCACTGTAGTTCCTCTATGCTGCTAATCACTGTAGTCCCTCTATGCTGCTAATCAGTGTGCTCCCTCTATGCTGCTAATCACTGCCCTCCCTCTATGTGGCATAAGCAAGAACGTGGTGGGTTGTGGGTCATGCAGTTTTATTTGGTGCACAACATTAGTTCAGCCCAAAAAAATTCAGCCCGGTAGAAAAAATATTGTTTGTCATAGAATGATAATGATAAATTACATTGTGCTTACTTTTTACTTTTTGTAATCAGTTCTTTTATCCCTAACATAAAGTAAAATAAATCTGGAGTATGAGAACTTAAATCTCTCCAGAAATTAATTTAAATTTCAAATAGTTTTCAACTGTTCCCAATAATACCATATGTGTCTTTCTTTATATAGTTCTTAATAAGTACTTGGTTATTCAAGTTTAATGAAATGTTTATGAGCTTTTAGATTGGCATAACAGGCATTTGGTTGACATAAATGACATGTAGTTTCAATTATGTCTAAAAGTTTAGTCTCCCTTCTGTTACACAGTTGTATAATTCACTATATTGTGTGCTTATGTCTCTCACTGCCACAACCTTGTGGTATAGTTTGCATTTTTTGACATGTGTGGCTGTTCCTCCTTCTTCCCCTATTATCTGCCTTGGTAATTAGAGTTGTAGGCTATAATTCTTGGACACTAATTGTTTCATTATCTTCTATTATTCTTGGATCCTAATGCATGTGGGATTAAAGATGAATTCCAGGCATGGTACATTTTTACATAGTTAAATTGGTCTAGCTTGGGCCAACTCTTATTGGCTGAACTAGATCGACTTTTTTTTTTCAACCGGACTAATTATGTAACTATGTAGCTTGGTATATAACATAGCATCTGGCTGATGCCCCTGGAATCTGAAAATCACTGAAGTGGATACTACTTCAATGATCTCCACTTACTTGCTTGCATGAGTGCTATTCAGAGAATGCTTTGCATTTGTTCGAATTAATGCAAAGCATTCTCTGATTGGACAAGGTAGAAAGTGCAGCATCGCTACTCCACCTCTGCACCTCGTCAACAGTGAATGCTTTGCATTCATTCAGAAAATGTATTATATTCTTTGAATGTTGCCTGTGCCGAGCAGCTGATCTGGTGCATTCAGAATGCATCAGGCCAGCCACTCAGCATTGCACCCGGAAGCAAGTAGAGGTCACTGGAATAGCGGTGTTTACTTCAGTGATTTCCAACCTGAAGGGGCATCAACCAGGTATGGTAAATACTGTACATAAGTTCATGGGCCCAAGCCCAAGCTCAATTTTTACTCAAACTGTAAACTACTGTGAGATTTTTGTAAAAGAAATGCATCATTATTAGTGATTGGAAAATTTGCCTGGGTTTAATTTATCAATTCATAAAAGGTTTGGTGAATTTTGTCTGAAATTTGGCAAACTTAACTTGGATGTGAATCCTCAATTCTTATCATTAAAATCTGGCCTCTTGATTCCCTGTTCTCCCAGGGGACCCTCAGCAGGGACAACTGCTGCTCTCACCTCCACCACGGAATACAACACTCAGGGATCCAAACAGCCTGTGTCCCATAAGAAGAACTGGACACCTGGCCATGATACTTTAGAGTCATCAATGGAAAAAATTGTTAAAGCACATAATGCAGTTGTGGATACTTGGGATGAACATACTAAGGAACTTCAACAGTTAAATCTTAAAATTTCAAACATGGAGGACTGCTCCACGCAGAGTCAGGGCCGGTGCCAGGATTTTTGTGTACATAGGCGAAGGTGCATTTTGGTGCCCCCCCGACTATCCTCCCACCACCCTGACCCCAGACAGCAAGGAGATGGGAAGATAAGGGGACATGCATAATGCGTTCGCAGCTTACGTCTAGGAATTTGAACAAAGAGGTCACATACATGGTTATTTGAAAACATTTATATTTTTGTTCAAGCCACTCGTGGAGCAATGTAGCCAGCCACGGCTTTTTGCACCATGTACAGATCTGGGAAACATGCAGGACTCTGATATCTGGTACAGGTTCTTGCCCAAACAAGAAGCAATTATGCACCCCCATACAGGAAAGGCATGGCCAGGTTGCTGGGCAGCTTCCAAGCCACATCTGATGTGCCAGGCTATTTATGCAGGTCATAGATGACAGTTCTTGCCTTGTATCACAAACGATCCACCTTCTACAAATGAAGATGAGTGCAGGATATAAAGGTGCCTTTCTACCACCTTGAACCGAAAGCAGTACCACTCCTGTAAAATGTGAACAATGGATAATTGACATTTCATCATAACAATCAATTCTCAGTGCAGCCTAGCTTGAGTTTATGTTACGGTTTTTTCCATATCAGAACTGATGTTAGCAATGATTGCCCTAGAACATTCTTTACAAAGGCAGAAGTGTTTGTACCTTCATGGCTTCTATGTATGAATGTAACAAATATTCTCTAGCCAGCAACCCCCACAGCCACTCAAATACTTACCTGAGCTCCATCACTATGCACTAATGGGCACAAGAGCCTTGGCTGTATGTGTACACATTCTTCAGATTAGCAGAGGCAGCAGTAACTGCTATTGGCTAACAATGTATGGGGTGGAGGGCAGAGCTAGGAGTGTCTATGTTGCCAGCCATGCACAGAGGTGGCTCATCAGCAAGGCTCGGGTGCCCTGCAAAACAAGCTGTGTGCTCTGTGTGCACTTGACTGGGGTAGGGCCCAGGAACTCCAGCATCATCACCCATGAAAAGAAAGATCATGCCTGCTCTGTTGCTAACCACTGCAGTGAGCTGGTAAGTTCAAGATTTGACTTTTTTTAGCCAATACAAAAACGTAAGATAAGATTTCAAAACACACCTGTGACGCCAGACAGTCATTCCTAGAAAGATTCCCAGGGTACATGCCATGGCTGCCTAAACAGACGGATCCCCTGAAAATACAAAAACACATTATGATACTTAGCTGAGGTTCTTGTTCCTTAACATATATAAAGGTGGCACAGACAAAAGCAAACACCTGCCAGGTGTTCCACTCCCTCTCCACTCTCTTCAAAATTGGCACACATTTCAGAAAATAAGTTAGTGGGCAAGCAAACAGTGTTTGTCATGTTGAATACACACTATATAAAGGGTCAACCCCAACTGTCAAATGTTTGTTAACATCTGGGTTCCTGTGAGAACTAGCCTGTAAAAGTTGTTATTTTTACACATTCTCAATCTCTAGCTATGTTCTAAAACGTACCTGTAAAGTAGTCAGCAATCAATCGATTCCGGGTGCCAATCCCGCCAGTTGTGTTTTGGTCCCTAGGGACTGGCAGCTGATGGACCCTCTCCTCATCAAGCTCCCAGGAATCACCCCTTGCAAGTCACATGTTGTGCAAAATGCAACAGGCAAGGATGATCCTAAAAGCCTTTGGAGGAGAGTACAGTAGCTCCCCCCCAGGCCTGGCCAAGCAGAGAAACTGGACTTCAGTAAGTCAATAGTAAGCTCAACAATGGCCCGGCTTCTCCGCAAGGCACTATTGTAGCAATGTTGTGGCTGGCCCTGGGGGTACCTGATTGGAGCCATTAACCACATCAGCTGCAGATAACCAGCATCCCCTGGAAAATAAACAAAAAAGCAAATATTAGTCCTTCTTATCCGTTTATGTGGCCAGAGATGCCTGTTTACAAAATGGGAGACAAGGAAGTATGTATTAGGCCAACCTGGTTTTTCAGCTTTAAAAACGTTCAAACAATCAAAAACGGCCAAAAACAACCAAAAATGCTATAGAATGCAGAACCCCAATGTTTTTTGGATGTTTTAGACCAATTGAGTCAAACTTCCAAAAAACAAGCAAACCTGGCCCTTTAAAAACGCACCAAAAATGTAAAAAAAGGCAAAAAAACTGCGGTAATATAACACTGGTAAAAGGGGCAAAAATTACAGATAGACCTTTCACACTGAGGCTCTTTACATGCGCTATTTAGCCAAAAAAAGCGCATGTAAAGCGCCTCAAAAGTCACTCCCCATCCACCCCAAGCCTGAGTGCTTTCACACTGTTGCGGTCCGCTTGCAGGACGTTACAAAAAGACCTGCAGGCAGCATCTTTGGAGCGGTGCAGTGAGCGGTAATATACCGCTCCTCCACCGCCCCTGCCCATTGAAAACCATGGGCAGCGCTTCCAAAGTGTATGCACACCACATCGGAAGCGCAGAGAGCAGGCATTTTTATCCCCGTTTTATCCCCTTGAGGGGGGTTCAAAGTGCCCCACTCCCGCAGCCTTAGCGCCACTCTAACAGCAGTAAATCCCCGCTGTGACTAGCTGGGATTTACCGCTAATGCTCGCCCCTAAATGACGACAATCTCACCGCGATTCCGACGCCCTCACCCCGTGAAACTTGGGGGGAGTTCCCCTATTTTGCCCCTATTTTTACGGACGAGAGACGCGAAGGCTACACCACACGTATGTGAAACCTTCGCGACGGGTACCAAAAGTTACCCGTCCCCGCCACCTCCTCGCCATATAATGGCGAGTGACGTGGCGAGGTTTCTACGACGGACGTCCAGAAAAACATTGCAGGACGTTCGCCTGGCGTTGTCACACTTTCGTGAGTCCGAACCCCACCTACCCCTCACTGAAAACTCCGCGAAATGTACGCGAAAAAAACCGATTTATCGCGTACATTTCTCGGAGTCACACTTTCCAGATAGACATTAAAAACGGG
>BLSH010440386.1:1696596-1739987 GCA_018402905.1 Glandirana rugosa
CTGTTATTTAACTTGATTTTAATTTATTTTCCCTATCCCCATTTATTTGTAGGGCACTTGCCCTAGTTTGAAGATGATTTTAGAACAGTTATATGGCTTCTACCGTTAATTAATACTTTTCAGACACAGTTTGAAGATGATCCACATTCACCTCCATTTTTGCTTTTTTTATGTTTTTATTTTTTTTTAAATATTTACAGTTATTTCCCTGTCCCCATTTTTTTGTAGGGCACTTGCCCTACCCTTACCCCCATTTTACTTCCTTTTGCAGCCCTCTGGGGCTTTCCAGGACTTTCCTACAGCCATTTTTGTGCCTAAAAGTTCGGGTCCCCATTGATTTCAATGGGGTTCGTTGTCCGTGCGATCGTTCGGGTTCCGTCCGGACCCGGACCCGGACTTTGTCCCGAAGTTCGGACGGACCAGCAGAACCCGAACTTCCAGGTGTTCGCTCAACTCTAGTTATAATATATTGAGGTATAGAAACAGGTGCCAGATAGCAAACAGGATGCAGAAGACTCATCCAAAGCATCTGGAAGTCACAGGGGGGTTTGCCCAATCTATGCAGTGTGCATCGTCCATGACCATCATCTCTGGCCACCTGACAGCAGACAAAAAAGGCCCACACAGCTGAGCTGTGGGAAGTAGCCTGGAGATAACCGCTCCACAATCTGATGGCATAGGGTAACTGCTCTCTACTCTTTCATGATAGCTTCATCTGGAGGACATCCTGCCTTGTTGGTGTTGTGCCTCCCCCTCACTTTCCTCCTCTGCTCTATCCGGTACTCCAGTCATGTCAGTGATCTCATTATCATCTCCTGCATCCTCATCATCACTGGAGCCAACTTGGTAATACGCTGCGGTTGGGGGAACATGACTACCAATTTGTTGTTTATCAGTGTTATCCCCTCTCTGTAGGCTCATGTTACTCCCTTTCTCTACCTCAGAACCAACATCAGAATCAAGTATTGTCTATGCATCCTCAAAAAGCAAGTGGCTGATGCTGTGTTCAAATGATTCAGCGAATGATGCTGGGGCTATGGCAGGAGTAGCTGTGGACAAGGAGGCAGAATAAGCCACTCTGGCAGCTGTGGTGGAATACGCACTAGTGTCAGCTTGGGTCATAGAGGATGAGGAGGATGAGTATGATTTAGTAAGCCAGCCCACCACCCCCTATGCTTGCTGTGGCTGGGTAGCATGGGCAACATCACTAAACAGAGAAAAATGTGCCTGCCTGAGGACGGACCTCCTCCACCTTTGCCTGTGGACATAGAGGATGATTTGGAAAGCCAGTCCACCACCTACTCTGCATGCTGTGGCTGGATAGCATGGGCAACATCACTAAACAGAGACATATGTGCCCTGCCTGAGGACTGACCATGTCCACCTTTGCCTGTGGACATAGAAGTTGCTGGCCCCCTTGTAGTGGCATGGGAACATCTGCCTCTCCTTGTTGGCCTCCCAGACATGATGGGGTGGGAGCTTATTACCCACATTTGATAGAAACTGGGAAATGTGTAATTGGATGCACTTTATTGAATAAAAAGGGGTGTTTGGTGCACTTTAAATTCAGGACCGACGCTGACAGAAATGTAAAAACTAGAAAAACAATTAAAAAGGGGGAACACCAGCATCACAGTCAGAAAAGCTGTGGCTGACAATTTAAAATAGGGGGCAGGGGACAAAAAAAAAAAAAGAGACCCCCAAAAACAAAAAAAATCACACAGCAACAAAAAAAGGGTATACAGCACTGTATACAGCATTAAATGTTATGTACGTGAACACACTAACTTGCTAGTAGCAAACTGAGCCCTGCTCTATTTATCTCCACTCCACAACACACTGCAAAAGCTTCCTGTGGTAAGGAACATTTTATATTGTGGGGTGGGACTATGAGCACTGAGCCCTGATCGGACAAAGTCATCATCACTTTGTCTAATCAGGGCTCTGACAGTGCTCTGTGTCCTAATTGGCTTGCCTTGCACCTGACCAGCAGTTCATCCAATTAGGGCCCTAGAATGCACTGTGCAGCATCCCGCCAAGCGATCCGCAAATTCGGGTGGTCGATAAACGGAAGAACAGGCAATGTTCAGGGTGAACTTTTGCTTAGCTTGAACCATTCACCCAAATCTATTAGTTTACAATTTTCTCAAACCACCAATCACTTGGGTTTGAGTTGAACTTATGGTTGACTCAAACCCAAAGCTCACCTCTAATTAATAGTACCTTTCCCTGGAAACGCCTAAACTCAAAAAATTGTGGGCACAAACTTTCGGCAATATAATGTACATTCACGGATTTTGAGTCTATGGCCTGTCCTTGTGAAACAATTGTACTAGCACAGTATAATAAAGCATCAACGTCTCTTAATCTTCTTATGGTATCCTATTAATTGGTATCTTCCTTTTGAGTTGCACATGATCACAAAAGAGATTCTGAAAATACAATAACTGGATGAAAGATGACAGTGAATTTTCCATTGTTTTCTCTTTTTGGTGGACAGGTTGGATAGAATAGGCATAAAGTAGTACTAAACTCTTCAACTTTTCAAGCTGACTGCATTCTAACCAATTAAACATACTCAAGTACATTTTTTACAGCATATATTATTTGCAAACACTTACAATCAGTGCTCAATATTGCTGGGTCCAGAGTGCTTCTCTAAACGTTCAAATCAGCGAGCGCTTGCTGTAGCATCAGGTGATCTCCCCTCCCTTTTGTATCTGTGCATGCATGCTTCCTGCAAGAGGACTAAATGTTCCAAGACTGCTTGCGCTCTGCCCAAACTTCACATGCATACCTGCTCAATTCACCTTCTGCATCCTCCTGCCCAGACTAAACTGTGCATGAGTGTCTAAGCCTTCACAGTCCCTGTCAAGAGCTTGCACATCACGGTGGCTACAGGGAGGCACTGCATGGCAGTGTAGTCACTCTATAGGCAGCTATCCCATCGGCATAGACTTTGAAGATTGTGTTGCAAACATAGGCTGCAAAAACAAAAGGGAAAGCAACAATCACAAGACATGAGGCATAGTGTGTAGCCAGATTCTTAGTTGGTCAGGAGGAGCACCTATAAAGACACTGTGCTGCAGCTGCTTTCTTTCTGCCAGTACAAGATTCTTATGCTGACTTTCAATGCTGTACAGCATCCATCCAACTTAGAAAGCTGGTGGGCATGAAAAACTTTGATGTAGGCCTCCTGTAACAGGAGGGGAAATGAGCTGTAGTGGAGAGAACTTCTTCTTGCTGGAGGAGACCCCAGAGTACAGATCTCTACTGCTGTGTGTTCTCATCATCTGTAATCTAAGGACTTGAGTGCTGAGTATAGGAGTACTGAGGACTGGAGTAACCCTGAGTGCAGAGCAGAAGGATTGCTGACAGCCAAGTGTCCAAATCTGAGTACACTGCATGCCTGAGGTGGGTGAGGGGCTGCTTGCAGTGTTTGATATTACTGCCTCTAGCATACTGAGTAAGAAAGGGACTGGCCATCCATCTAGTAGCCTTAAATCACTGTGTGTTGAGCTTTAAAGGGACTGTATTTCTGTGCACCACCTTAAAGACGGGGCCCCACTGATTAGCTGACTGAACTTTGCAATTCAGGAGCCACATACTCGCCAACTGTTCCACAGAGACCCTGAACTGATATACCAGTAGTCTGAGTTACCGCTCCTGGGTTATACACTGTATATACATAGCAATATAAACAGTGTGCACTCTGAGACGTTTACTGATTATTGACTGTAGAGAAATTACTGTGGGATAATTCATCACTGTTGATATTGTTCATTGCTGATACTGTTCATTACTGATGCTGTTTATTTCTAGGGTAATCTTGCTTTAGTAATATGGTGATTTAGGCTAAACTGCTACAACCTAGAAATTACATAATTTAGCTTTCTGTAAGCAAAATGTTTCTTCTGCCTGTTCATATATATTTGTGCATTGCTATTTATTTTGGCAAACATGTTGTGCTTGCTTTACTTACAATTAAGTAGCCTGGTGCTTATATCCTTATTCCCTAAAGCCTCATACACACGGTCGGATTTTTGGACGACAGAACATCCATTTTTTGTTGGATGCTTGTCTCATGTCGAAAGTGAAGAGCATACTAACAATACGAAAACTTTCATATGATTGAACTCAACGCCAGAAGTGACGTAATGTTTTGAATATTTTTGCATCTTTTTTCCGTTTCTGAGCATGCGTAGTTTCGGTCGTACGATTTTTTTCGTATGAAAACCATACTAATGGAACAAAAATTGGACGTTGCGTTATCGTACAAAAATTTTTTAGAGCCTGCACATCCAGCTTTGTCTGACAAAAAATCAAAATCCGCTGTCAAAAGGAGCATACTAATGGTAAGAATTTCGGATGACAGGCCGCCGAACGAAAATTCCCCTCTGAAATTCTCATCATGTGCACGGGGCTGTTCATAGAGTTGTGGCAAAGAACAGGGAAGCCATTATACCAAGTGGCTCCTCTAGGGGTAGGCATTACAAGTGTAACATAATCAAAATATTAATGAGAGTTTAATAACATGTTAAGAGATGCATGTCAATGTTTGTATGTGTTGGTGTTGAATGGATAACTTTCTAAAATATTACAGGTATTCATAGTGTATGCACAGGTTAATTAGTGTCATGTTTCTATAGATTTAGGATAGCATGGGGATTGGAAATGGATCACAACAAGATATGTAAACATTGTCATATAAGTGGTGAGAGCTACTTTTTAGCTGATCTTGTCTTCACTTCATTACTTTTCTTCAAGTCACTGGCCCCGACAAGTTTACATGACTTGAGTTTTCAGTCTTTGCTTTAATTTTTCAGATTTCACTAGCTGCATGCTTGCTTTGTGTCAGTGACACTCTAGGTAGTGGGTCACCACTATTATGACAGCTTTGCTGTGGCGGTTAACCTTTTCTATTCACACAGATTACCTATAACTTCCTTTTCACCAGTTCTATGCTACATGGATATGACCCTATATCTCACCACGATGGAAACAGTAAGGCTGGGTTCACACAGGTCCGACTGATGTCTTCAGAAGCCTGAAGATGTCACGTGGTGGCAAAATGCGTCAAGTTGGAACGCAGGGTGCGTAACTCAGACCAGGTGGGACGCACGCCGATGTTCGGAGGTTCCATGTTTTCTTACTGTAGGGAAGATGCCTGTGCTTGGATTTTTATGCATGTTTACTTACAAATGAGGTTTTTACCATAAATATTAACTTTGTTTTGCTATGAGAAGCCTTTTCTTCCCTTTTTTCCTCCACCACTAAACCCTGCCACTGATAAGGCACCGGAGAGCTGCTGGAGGATATCCGTTGGTCACGGGTGACCATTCAAGCAATATTTGACCCTTCTTGTCATAAGATAGGAGGGTCAACAGCATCTGGTGAGTAGGGAGGGACCTTTACTTCAAATGTGGTGATTTGGGGGCACCGAGTGATGATTATTGTTGCAGACACAGCATGGCACTATTTCATATGCCAAAGGATTTCCTAATTTGGATATCACTGCACTTTGTTGGGACTGAGCTTTTTTCACTTTTAACTTTTTGGACTTTTATTTCCTTTTGCTTTTTATGCTGAATCAGTGTTTGTATATAATTATTTTCCATGCAAGTGCTGTTTATACTGTACATAGAGCACACACTCTTGTGGTTAAGGCTGAGTTCACACTGCATTCGCATGCAGCTTACAGCAGGGGTCCAGTGCATCCCTCTCTGTTTCAGGGACAAATCAGGCCTGAATTTTTGCCTGAATTCAGACCTGAAACGGAGCCAAAGACTCACAGGACTTCTATGCAATTCACTCCGCAGCCACCAAGGAGATGTGTGAACCGGCTCCATTGAGAGCCGGTCATAATCTCCTATCATGCGAATTGGATGCGGGGAAACCCGCATCCAATTCACAGTAGTGTGAACGCAACCTAAAGGAATTTGCATATATGTGAATCCAGCCTCACTGTTTTTATATGTGTAGTCCATTTTTCTAACTGTGGTACATTGTGTGTTAAGTCTTGCTCACTGTGTACTTCACTATACAGCACTTATTCAATATAATGTAAAGAAAACAATCACACCGAGCAAGTAATATAATATAATTATGGGTGGGATTTAAGGCTAACAGCTTTACAAAAATCTGTTATTAATCAACTAACTGAGTATGTATTTTGTATGTCTTGAAATGTATTGATTGACTTCCATGGCAATTTGTTTTATATTCATCACACACATGCTGTGACAGCCATACATTCCTTTCTCTGTGCATCCCTGGTGTTATGAAGAAACCCACAAAAGGACTGAGCATTTAAAAACTGCAGGCTATAATCAGATCTATGTAATCATATCAGTAAACACAGTCACAGTGGTAGCACGAAATACATATATTTACTCTATAGGCACATTTTAAACACAGTATATATAGATCAGTAGAGGAATTCCCTACCCTAGTGCACTCTGATTTGGACATGCAGAGAATCTAAATGAAAGATGACTCATTCTGTGACTGCTGTGGTAATTATTTTTGCTTCAGTCCTCCTCTCTACAGAGCAGACATACTGTTAAGTAGCAAGTCTAAATTTAGAATTCTTTCACCCCTTGATAATTAAAAACAAATTGAAGTCTACATTGTATAACACAGATATATTGCTTGATTTTTAGCATTGGATAGCAAAGATCACCAGTTTTATTCACTTCAGTGTTAAAAGGTAAATGATTGGGAAGACATGTTTGACATTTTATAAGTGGAATATGTTGTGATACTAAATATCTAAAATCTGTTGTTTTCCACATTACTATCTTTTTCTGGCCCATTCGTTTTCCCAATGTTTTATATTGAGCCTCTTATCTCATGTCTAACTCCTTTGTTCTTGGGGGCTTCCATATTTCATGCGTGACTCCATTACTTCCTCTTCACTTTCTTATTTTAGCCATAGATGACAGATTTTGTAATGTTCTGCAAGGGCCAAAATTACGCAGCTGAAACAAAATCATTGTTCTCTGTGCCATATAGCAATCAATTGAATGTTGGAAGACTATGTAGCTGATTCCTTATGTCTTGCCTCCTAAACTACCTTATTATTGCTAGTGACACTTGAATTAAACAATTCACTAGTGAATGTCAGCTCCTATATAATGAGACGGACTCATGCCAGTCTGCTTTCACCTATTGCATGGTATTGTTTCATGCTTTCTTTGATTTCATAAGCCTGTTTCTTGTTATGTATATATATTTAATTTTATTTGTAAGTCTCTTTCCATTTATATGATGTGAATTCTTTTTGTCTGTCAAGTTCCTTTCTAAGCAAGCAGAGCAGATGGCCTTGCCTCCTTTCTTGACAATTTAATAGCAGTTGTCTCTGTTCTTCCAAACCGATGTGCCCTCTGCTAACTAACTTATATCATGTTCACTTGAATCTTTGAATTTTGCCTGCATTAGCGATCAAAGAAAAGAATGCATGGACATTCTACAATGTCTAAAGTGGGTATTTCAATGAATTTATTATAAAAATTAAATAGAGTAAAACGAAAAGAAAAATAATCGGACTGTACAGGCCAGGCAAGGAATGGACAACTTCTCTATAAAAAATATGACATTGTATTCTAAATCAATTATTAAGGTTCATATTTTGATTGATTCAGAATAAAATGTCATATTTTTTTATAGAGAAGTTGTTCAATCCTTGCCTGGTCTGCATAGTCCGATTTTTTTCTTTTTGTTTTATTCTGTATAAAATACGGATGATGGGCATGAATGCCACATAATAGTTTGATATAAAAATTTTGCACTAAATAGCTGATGTATCTGCAAAGAAGAGAGCAAATATACATTTCCCACACTGTTTGGACTGCTGCACACCAGTTAAGGGGAATTACTTCCTGAAATTTCTTCCAGAAATGTTGATGGCTTGTGTCCACGGCTGTGCTCGGTGGTTCCTCCAGCTGACTCATAAATCACTACAGGGCACAGTTGTTGATGAAACATACATTACCCTTGCTGTACTGGTGTATTGGTAAAAATGCCTGCCATACTAAATCAAATTATCTGCTTTTTCATTTTGTTGACTCTATCTTATTCTTTACTGAATCAAAGAGCACCCCTGAAATAGCATTTTAATTAGTGCAGGCAGTAATATTGCACCAAATGTAATGTATCTAGCTATAATGGCCCTTTTAATTCGGAAAAAGTGATGTCCCTATGAATCTGGGGGCTTTGATCATCTGAAAAGACGGCCACCTTTAAAACATACAGTTATTACTACAGCTGTCAATTTTAAGTGACTGGAACTTGATGAGGCCAATGACCTGTTTTAATTTGTTTAAAAGTTTTATAAAAGTGTTAAGAATTAAAGGAGCTCATAGATAACAGATGACAGAGCAGTCACAATCTAATGTTAAGTAATACAGGCAATGCCAGCTGAAGTGCCACAAGGCAAATTGCAATCAGACCTGTTAGAAAACTTGTACAACACTATTTTTTAGTTATTTTTTTGTCTGTGAAAAGACAGTAATGAAAGTTTGTCTAAAGCACGTCTCCTCTGCTCCAAGTGTATTTCCACTTTTGCAGCCAATTTGGGATAACCCTAACTTTATACTTGTTATATATACCAGTTCACACAGCAAAAGATCAAAAATTGCAGCATACTTTTTAGATGCTCTATTCTAGACCCTCCTAGGTAGTTCTCTTCATTTATGAGGGGCTAGGGAGATGTTTTTGCCATAAGCCTGCCTGTACTGTACAGGCAGATCTCCATTATGAATTGTAACTACATTTGAATGCTGTCTGTCCTAACAAAGGAATAAAGGTGTAGAGGCTGGGCTTCTTGCATTGTATGTTAAGGTGGATAGACTTGAGACAGGCTAACTCCAACATTCTTCAAAAAACCTTCCAGTCAGTTATGAACCTCCTCTGCGTGCATGCCTCCACATGATGTGTTAGGGTATGTGTATTTAGGGTGTAACATGTTCACCATCAGACCCCTCTCCCCCCTGATCCCAACTCCTTGTGGCAGCGAGCCAGGGATCTTCTACCTGCACAAGCTGCTACAATTCAAAGACAGCACGGCAGTGCAGGGCTCTGCCCACACAGCCTTGTCATTGGTTCACAGATCCTTGTGAATCAATGAACTGCAAGTACCGACAGCCTTTGCAGCTGTTGGCTTGTAATTCTTAATGAACTACTGTGGTGCTGTTGAGCCGTGAGGTACCTGTAGTTCATTGATTTGACCTGTCAGTGTAAAACTGCTTGCATGTATAATGTACGGGCAGACAGCTTACACTGACGGTCTGTAGGAGACCTGCATGCCATCAGCAATCTGCTGGTGCAATGCTTTCCAGGCTTCTAAAACAAAAAATAGTAAATGCACAATTTTTTACCTGCAAAAAAATGTGCACTTATGATTTTTTGTAAAAAGGTAAATTTGTCCCTCAAAGTTAATACAATCCAAAGCTCAAAGATTGTATTCAGGAAAATGCCAAACAGTACAGATGATTTAACCACTTCAGCCCCGGAAGGTTTTGCAGCTTTAGGACCAGAGCACTTTTTGCGATTCGGCGCTGCGTCGCTTTAACGGACAATTGCGCGGTCGTGCGACGTTGTACCCAAACGAAATTTGCGTCCTTTTTTTCCCACAAATAGAGCTTTCTTTTGGTGGTATTTGATCGCCTCTACGTCATTTCTTATCGCCGCTATAAACAAAAGAAGAGCAACCATTTTGCAAAAAAAAACCAAATTTCTTACTTTTTGCTAAAATTCAAATCCAAAAAAAAAATATAAAAAAAAATTTTTTTTCACCGTTTTTGGCCGATTTATATTCTTCCTCATATTTGCGATAAAAAAAATCGCAATCGGCGTTTATTGATTGGTTTGCGCAAAAGTGGCCGCGTTTACAGATGATGAGAATTCATTTCTGGGGTTTTTATTTTTTTTTTATTTTTTACTAGTAATGGCGGCGATCTGCGATTTTTAGCGGTACTGCGATATTGCAGCGGACATGTCGGACCATTTTGACACTTTTTTGGGACCAATGACATTTATTCAGCGATCAGAAATTTAAATGTCCACTGATTACTGTATAAATGTCATTGGCAGTGAAGGGGTTAACCTGGGGGGGAGATCTAGGGGTTAACTGTGTTCCCTGGGTGTGTTATTACTGTGGGGGGGTTGGGCTAACATGGCCATGAGAGATCTAACTGATCCCATTGACAGGGATCAGTAGATCTCTCATGCCCCACTGACAGGGCGGGGAACCGCCGTGTTTACATCGGCGGTTCCCCGTTCTTTGCCCTGTAGCCGCTCATCGCGGCTCGCCGGCGGACATCGGGTCCGCCCGAGCCACGGGCACACTCCTCAGGAGTGCGGCGGGTGCGCCAAAATGCAAATCGCCGTATATTTACGGCGATTGGCGCAGGGCTCCCCCACTGCCGCCGTAAAAACACGGCGCGCGGTGGGGAACCGGTTAAGGTGGTTGGATTACACCTGAACTTCTGATGACCGTTTGCTGTCTTTAACCATGGTAAAGAAAACCTGTAACAGAAATGATAAACATTTAAAAAAGAGAAGTTGTGAATGACTAGAAAGCACCATGCGATTTCTTACCTTAATTTGGTCATCTAGTATCAGGGTCTGGACTTGAACCAGGGACCTCGGTTGTGTCTGGTAATGACTCTTCTCGCTGAGCTACCTGAGATGATGGACAGCACCTTGTCTGAACCATTGGACAACCCTGCCTTATGCCTTAACTTCTGCTGAACCTAGATTTATTTTCTCCTCCCATGAACTTCCTGATTTAAGCCATGTCTCTGCATGTCCTGTTTTCCAGATTATTGTGCTCTCTTCAGCCAGTTTTTTGCTTTTGTCTTCCTTGCTGCCGTCCATATTTTGCTACCACTCATTATCGACCCTTGACTTGTTCCTTAACTACGCATTTGCCTGATCCCAACCTGCAAAAAAAAAAAAAAAGAAAAGAAGGGAGGGAGGCGCACCTAAGTGTAGTATTAAAAGTGTTTAATTCACACGCATAAAAATACACTTACAGGAAGCGTGGTTAAAAAGGCATGTCAGTCATGTCCAGTGGGCTTGCATCTGCAGGTGGGGATCCAGTCCAGGGGGATGTGAGGAATCCGGGCTATGTCCAGAGGGCTGCTTGAGGTCTGCAGGGGGGCTGCCAGCCAGCGACTCAGGCAAACACAGCAGAACGTGGCTCCGGCCTCCGAGACCGGAAGTGCGTCAGCGGAAATGACCCGCGAACCGGAAGGTAAACAGGGCTATGTGCTCGGAGCACCACAGCGCCTTCTAATGGCCTGGATGCACACTGACAGTGCGCCTATTTAAATAGCAGATGTAATGGGCAGAGGGCTGGGGGGCTGAGGATGCTCAGTGGACAATTAGGGACATGTCATTAGTACATGTCATTAGTACATACATAAAATGCAACCTGAAACATCATATGCAACATGAAGTATATATAAAATCTATGTACAATATTCAAAATTCAGCATTATATTTGTTCTGTAAATAAACAAATATACTGCTGAATTTTGAATATTGTACATAGATTTTATATATACTTCGTATTGCATATGACGTTTCAGGTTGCATTTTATGTATGTACTAATGACATGTCCTTCCCCTAATTGTCCACTGGGCGTCCTCAGCCCCCCAGCCCACCGCCCATTACATCTACTATCTACTGGCAGCCCCCCTGCAGACCTCAGGCAGCCCTCTGGATATAGCCCGGATTCCTCACATCCCCCTGGACTGGATCCCCACCTGCAGATGCAAGCCCGCTGGACATGACTGACATGCCTTTTTAACCACACTTCCTGTAAGTGTATTTTTATGCATGTGAATTAAACACTTTTAATACTACACTTAGGTGCACCTCCCTCCCTTCCTTTGTTTCACTGCAGAGTTCTGGACACACTCTGGGGATGGCTGTTGCCTTAACCACCATCATTTAGAAGTACTCCTATCGGTGTCAGTGTGGGACCCCCCACAACAGCGCCAGTGAATCATCAATTTATTTGATCCCAACCTGCAACTACATATTATCAACCCTTGGCTTGTTCCTCGACTATGCTTCCTTACCTGCTTATGCGCTACTGAACCCCGGCTTGCTCATCTCCTGGAGGGGCGATCCTGAGGACCGTGACCTGGTACTAATGCATTAAAATCCATTTCTACCAACAGGAGCTCTGGTGAACACCGGTTAGTACTTAGACTCCGCAACCTCAGGTAAACCCACGTCTTCCATCAGGGTGACTGCCTGTGTACCTATCCTGCTGGTCGGTGGTAGTTGTGCAACTGCTAGAGCAACTGGTCTTCAAGCCTGACCCCTGATCGTGACACCTAGACCTGACCTCAGTAGAGTGTCTCTGGTATTTCCCCAAAAGGAAGTGAGAGTTAATCTCAGATGGCATACATGTCTGTAACCTATCCCTTCCCCATTCTATTCAGTATTAAAGAACATTTTGTGCTGTAAATATTAGAGGAAGTGGGTAAAGATACATTTTGTAAAGATGTCAGGTACTGCTAATCAGACTAATTCTAGGTTTAGTCCACCTAAAACTGGTATTTCAATTGTCTGGTGGATTCTGGAGAATTAAACCAGCAGTGCCCATTTTTTGTATTGGGCAGCTGCTTGTGCATGAGGTACTTAACTTCACATATGTGTAGTTCTCGCTCTTCTTGATGGATGTCATATTTCACCTATATTATGAAAAGTGCAACAGAAGTTGCTGGTACATGCAAGGGTGGTCAGGGACACCCAAACCTCCCAGGAGAACAGGAACAGAGTAGGGAATTATAAAATGTAGCTCTTGCTTTTGGAGCATCCAAGGATTGTAATAAGCCTCAATCTATCTTTAATAACTGGAATGGTACCACTGGATTGGCGTAGGGCCTATGTGGTGCCCATATTTTTTAGAAAAAATGTATTTAGAGTTTATTTAATTTTATACGATAAAATATAAAATTTACAGACTTGAACATATTTACCTAAGTATACATTTCCCCATTTTATCCCCATTTCCCAGCCCCCCTCCCTTCCCCCATTACCCCGTTTGTGCCAATCGCTCCCATTCCTCATCTCCCCTCCCATTTCCCCACCCCACCTCCTCTCCTTCCCTTTCTACTCTACCCAGCTTTCCGAATATTTCCTAGTTTTCTTAAATTCTTTCCACTTTTCCCATATACTGGCGAATCTTTCTACTTGGTCCCCTTCCCTGCTATTTAAGTATTACATTTTATATGTATATTCAATTCTGTTAAACCAATCTCTAACTGTGGGTCTCTCCGGATCTAACCATTTTCTTGGTATTGCCCCCTTTGCTGCATTTATTAAATGTGGCAAAACTGTACTCTTATATTTTTTTATTGTAGTATTTACATTATGGAATAGGCAGAACAATGGGTCATCAGGGATCTTCCCATAATCTCCCCCACGTATTGTTGTACCTCCTGCCAGTATTCCCGTATCTTCGGGCAATCCCACCATATGTGGGACATAGTACCTTTCTAATTACACCTTCTCCAACACAATTGGGATTTCCCTGGCTGGTATTTCTGTACTTTATCAGGTGTCATATACCATCTTGTGAAGCTTTTTGTATTTATGTCCGTCGCAAAGCCATGTACAGCCCTCAGTATTTTATTTACTTGTTGCTCTTTTAATTGTGTCGCAAGTTCCTTTTCTCATTTTTCAATGAATGGAGGTGTTCCCAGTCCTTTCAGTTCCATGAGAATTTTATAGGTCTGAAATATTCTGTGTTTCTTTTTTATCGGTAGGTTACGTAACTGTTCTACTGGATTCAGGTTCTCCCCAGCTCTAATTGGTTTCGGTAAACATTTCACGAAATGCTTTAACTGTGAGTACCCCCCATTCATCCAATATGAGTTCTCTTCTGTGCTTTAGTTTGTGATATGGTTGTATTTCCCCTTTTTTTATTATATCTTTTAACTGTGCATTTTTTGTCCAATCCCCAAAATATGTTCCATTACCAGGTGGGAAAAAATTGCCCCCTAGTGAAATTAGGGATGAGTTATATTCCCATTTTGCATGTCTGTAAATGATATCCAATATTTTAAATGCATTCCTAGTCAATTCATATATACTTCCATCAAGCAATCTATATTTTTGTGGTATCCAGATATTCTTACTTAACCAGTTACCGACTGGCTTGTGTACTTTTACTGCTACACTGTGGCAGCGTATCGCGAATCGCCATTTATAAAAGAAAATTTGCGCAGGCGCAAGTAGCCGGCGGCGCGCTCTCATGCCCGCCACGTGCTCCCTGAGTGTGGCGACAGGTCGGGCGAACTCGATGTCCGCCAACGACCCGCGATCGCCTGATACGGAAGAAGAACGGGGAACCACCGATGTAAACACAGCAGTTCACCGTTCTGTCCGGTGGCATGACAGTGATCTACTGATCCCTGTCACTGGGATCAGTTTGATCTGTCATGCCCCTGCCAGCCCAGCCCCTACACAGTTAGAACACTCCTAGGGAAAGCAGTTAACCCTTTGATTGCCCCCTGCAGGTTAACCCCTTCCCTGCCAGTGTCATTTATACAGTAATCAGTGGTTATTTTTAGCTCTGATCGCTGTATAAATGTCAATGGTCCCAAAAAAGTGTCAAAAGTGTCTAATCTGTCAACCACAATATCACAGTCCCAATAAAAATCGCACATCACCGCCATTACTAGTAAAAAAAAATAGTAAAAACGCCATAAATGTATTCTCATAGTTTTTTTAAACGCGGCAACTTTTGCCCAAACCAATCAATATACGTCTATTGCGATTTTTTTTTTTAACCACAAATATGTAGAAGAATATATATTGGCTTAAACCGATGAATAAATTATTTTTTTTGGACATGTATTATAGCAAAAGGTAAAAAATATTGTTTTTTTTTTTCAAAATTGTCACACTATTTTGTTTCTAGCGCAAAAAATAAAAACCGCAGAGGTGATCAAATACCATAAAAAAAAGCTCTATTTGTGGGAAAAAAAAGGACGTTCATTTTGTTTGGGTACAACGTCGCACAACTGCGCAATTGTCAGTTAAGACGACACAGTGCCAAATCGCAAAAAGTGTTCTGGTCAGGAACGGGATAAATCCTTCTGGGGCTGAAGTGGTTAATTGTGCCCTACTTAATATATTTTCCATCTTCACCCATCTTTTATCACTCTTTGTGTTTGTCCATTCTATCATTTGTGCTAATATTACTGCATTGTAATATCTTTTAATGCCTGGTGCAGCTAGTCCACCCTGTGCTTTACTTTTACTTAATATTAAGAACTGAATTCTGGGTTTCTTATTCTGCCATATAAACGTTAGGATCATTATTTTAAAAAATGTCTGTGGGAGGGCAATGAGTATCATTTGAAATTTGTACAAAATTGGGAGTATAGCCATCTTTATCATATTTTATCAGCCCACCCATTGAGAGTTGTCGTGTTGATATTTTTTTGATTTATGCTTTCATTTCATTAAGCAATAGAATATAGTTTGCTCTGTATAAGTCCCCTAATAAGTTCCCTAATTAAGGTGTTAGTTTTACCCCAAGGTATTTTAATTCTTTTACCCCCCCCCAATATAAATGGGAACTCCCTTTTTAGGGCTGTTGCTTCTTCCTTATTCATGTTTATGTTTAGAATTTCCAACTTTACCAGGTAAATCTTCAAGTTTGTGAGTTCTACACACGTTTTTAACTCTTTTATTACACCTGGTAGTGTTTTTCTAGGGTTGGATATATAGAACAGAACATCGTCGGCATATGCTGCTACTTTATGTTTCTTCCCTCTGATCTTCACCCCTCCTATGTCTACACTATTTTGTATGGTAGCCAATAACGGATCCCAAGATAGGACGTATAGCAGGGGCGAGAGCGCAAATCCTTGTCTCGTTCCATTGAAAATTTCAAAGGATGTTGAGACACTCCCATTAACCTTCACTGATGCAGAAGGGTGCTTGTACAAGATTTTAAACCACTGGGCCATGTTTGGGCATATACCCACATCCCTTATTGTGTCCATCACGAACCCTCAGTCTACCCTGTCAAAAGCCTTTTCAGCATCTATTGACAGGAATAGAGCTGGGGACTTTCCCCCCTTTGTTCTATGCAGTAGCAGTAACGTTGTTATCCCATTATCTTTACCTTCCCTTCCTGGGATGAACCCTGTCTGATCTGCGTGGATCAGGCTGGGCATTAGATCTTTCAATCTTGTGGCTAGAATCTTTGCAAACAATTTTGTATCAGCGTTTAACAACGCTATTGTTCTATAGCTGGAGCACAGAGTTGCATCTGTTCCCTCTTAAGGTATCACTGTAATGTGTGCCTGCAGAGATTCCCTCCTCATCTCCACCCCTTCTCCTAATCTGTTCATATATGAACACATTTTTGGTATTAGTTGTTCCCTGAATTTTTTATAATATCGGATTGTAAACCCATCCGGTCCTGGGCTCTTCCCTGTCGCTGTACTTTTAATTGCTGCTCTTATCTCCTCTTGTGTTATTGGGTCCTCTACAGCTTGCAGTTTTTCTACTGATATTTTAGATAGGTTCACTTCCTTTAGATATTCTTGTATTTATGTTTTTTTACTCTGCTTCCTGTGAACATTTTGGCCTCACTGAGTATAATGCTCTATAATAGCTGTGGAAAACCCTAGCAACTTTTTTTGTTGTATAAACTATTTCCCCTTAATTATTCTTAATTTTTGTAAATGTAATTTATTGATTTTTTATTTTTTAATATTCTTGCTAGGCATTTCCCTGGTTTATTTCCCCATTGGTATCTGTCCTTGGCCACTCTGCTAAATGCCTGTCTTGTCTTTTGTTCCATTTTATCTTTCAATTCATCTGTTTTAATTACCAAATGCTTGCTGTTTCTCAATATCCATTTTTTTATGTATCTGTTCCAACTCATAGATTTCTTTTATGAGTATTTCCATGTACTTGTCTTATTCTGGGCACCTGTGAACTTCAATTTCACCATTACTGGTGCGTGATCCGATATTTACATTATTTCTATGGATGATTTTACAACTAATTCTAACAATCTGTGCTCCACCATAAAACCTGAGTACATCCCGTGCACTGGGGAGTAGAACGAGTGGTCTGTTTCCCGTGGGTGTTCCACCAGTTGACATTGATGTATTTTCGTCTTCACCTTCCTTAGTTTGCGAACTCCAGTCCCCAGTGCACATGATGCACTATCCATCTGTGGGTCGATACAAAAATTCAGATCTCCTGCCAAAATCAAATGGCCTTTCTTAAATTCCATTAACTTTCCCAGGATCTCTTTCAAAGAATCCATTTCATGTAGCTTTCCTTTCAAGTATATAAACTGTCTTTCTGTCTACCTTCCTCTCTTCTAATAAGAACTAGTGTTGAGTGAACCCGGACTGTAACGTTCGGGTCAGTACTGAACTTTGGGGTGTCCGGGACCAGGACCCGAACACGGACGTTTCAAAAAACGTTCGGGTTCGGGTTCTGGGTTCTGGTTGTTGATCACGTATGTTGAATAGCTGCAGGGCAGCCAATCAACAAGCGTTTCACTGGTTTGCCCTTAGAAGTCATCACAGCCATGCCTACTAATGGCATGGCTGTGATTGGCCAGTGCATCATGTGACCCAGCCTCTATATGAGGCTGGAGTCACAGTGCTGCATGTCACATGCTCTTGAGTTAGTGTAGGGAGAGGAAGCTGCCGGCGTTTTTGTGAGGGACAGATTGCAGACATTTTAACATCTGATCCTGCATCCTGAGATTACTACTACTGTTGCTCTGAGGGACAGATTGCAGAAATTTGAGATTTCACATACTGCTGCTTTGAGTGACAGATTGCAGATCAAACCCTTCATAACACAACGATCGTTACGATCGTACACAATAATCAGATTGTGGGATCGTACACAACGATCAGATTGTGGAAGTAATTTGAGATTTCACATACTGCTGCTTTGAGCAATCTGACTGCACTAGGTAGAGGCTTCTGCTTAGAGGGACAGATTATTGTTCAAAAATCATCTCCTAGTTCTAAAGGTAGAGGTTCTAGCTGCAGCTGTAAGTGACACATTATTGTTCAAAAATCATCTCCTAGTTTATTTGATTTTAATTTATTTTCCCTATCCCCATTTTTTTGTAGGGCACTTGCCCTACTCTTAACCCCATTTTACTTCCTTTTGCAGCCCTCTAGCACTTGCCAGGACTTTGTTACAGCCATTTTTGTGCCTAAAATTTTTAGATCCCCATTGACTTCAATGGGGTTCGGGGTCCGGGATAACGTTCGGTGCCGAACCCGGACTTTTTCCCAAAGTTAGTTCGGACCCTCCGAACCCGAATGTCCAGGTGTTCGCTCAACTCTAATAAGAACCTTACTTCTTTTGCCAAGTCAATTGCAACACCTTTTGCTCTGCTGGTGGGGGAATCCCGAAAATACCAGATTGGATAGACCCTAGAATATAATTTTACATTTGAATCTAGTGCTAGGTATGTTTCCTGTAAAAATACTATACTTGCTCAGTACCGTTTAATTTCTTTTAAGACCTTATGACTTTTTTCAAGGGTGTTTAGCCCTCTTTCGTTTTAGGTTAGGAAATTTAATGTTGTCATTTTGTCTCTCTTCTTCCTCTCTCACCTATCTCTCCATTTCTCCCACTCTCCGCTCCCCATTCGAAGATGAGCGTGAAGTTCGGGAGGAATCCTTGAGACCAGAAGATGGGGACCTAAGCCGAGTATGTGAAGGAGAGACAAAAAAAGAAAGTGGTCCATATCTTTGGCACAATATATTATTCTCCTCCTATGCACCCTCCCTCCCCATCCCTCCCCCTCCCCCCTCCCTCTCCCCTCCCCCTCCTAGTAATCTTATATAGGACCTTTGACCTAACCCTGGTCTTTGAGTAGGTTTTTACTTTTCTCCAATTGGGTCTTCTCTATCCGTCTACTCCTTCTGGATATCACCAGGTGCCCGTGTTTCCCATCTCTTTTCTTGATTATTTCTCGCCTCCCCCATCCAATCTTTATATATCACTGTCTTTATTGGATATCTCCTCCCCCTATACCCCTGCCCTATTGTGTCTTCAAGGTCAATTACTTCTTGGGGATAAATTTCCATTGATCTTCTTCCAATATCAGACTTTTTTCCTTAACTTCTGACCATCCGAATAAGTCTGGAACAGGGATTTCAAGTTTTTTACAAAAGTCTTGCCACTCTTGTGGGAATCTCAGCTTTGCTGAGAAACCTTCCTTCCGGCCTACTAGGCATGCAGGGAAACCCCAAACTCCTTAATGTTTCCTGTGATAGGTCCGCAAAGATCTGCAAATTTGCGCTCTCATATTTTAATGGTGACATGTTCTTCAGGTTTCCCTTCCATAGTGATGGAACTTGATTATTATGTCTCTTGGGGTTTCCAAAGGTACTCCTTGTGGCCTTCTATTCCTGTGCACACTTTCTATTTTTAGTAGTTATGTTGTAGTTCTGTCTACCCAGCAAGGGGTTAAAACTTTTCTCATTGCTTCTTTTAAATCCTCTCCTTCCTTCACATCACTTCTGGTAGGTCACGGATTCTCAGGTTTTTCTTCTAGTTTGGTTTTCTTGATCTTCTAACTTGTATGCCATATTTCTTTGTTTGAGTTATAGATTTTCCATTTCCATTTCCATTTCCATTTCCATTGGTTAATTCTTTTATTATTTGCATATGGATATCCAATTACTTCTCTGTATCTTCTACTCTTGTAAAGATCTGTCCCTACGATACAAAGGGACTTGGGGTCCCTTTGTATCGTAGCCATGTCAGTTTTTAAGAAATTTTCCAATTTTGCGAATATATCCACCATTTCTGATTTTGTGGGCAGTTGGGCCTTTGAGCTTTGTTCTTCTGAGTGTCCAATTTCAGTATCACTTTCTATATATGGATCTGTTCTTGACTGGCTGAACATGCTGGTACCTGTCGATGGCATACTTTGTCCATTCTTACCGCTTCCTTCCCCGGTTTCCCCCGAATTCCCAACTGTTTATTGTCACTGCTCCCCTCCTCCTGCGACAAGTATTTTTTTTTTTCCATAAAAACTTTATTGATTTAATGAAACTGTGTACAGAAACGGTCAGCCACCAACAGTAACATAATCACATCTGTGTTGAGGAAGATATAAAACAAAGCATGGATAAATGCGCACTTCAGCTACAGTTCAAGTTCTGAATTTGAGAGCAGAAATTACAACTAAGGGGAACCAGTGTGTACTTTACTATTAGGGCGAGCGTATATTCAGGGTTTGGGCAGCAGGTAAAATGAGAGGGAGGGGTGGCAAGAGTGCCTAGTGCTGGGTTTGGGGGAAAGATAGGAGGTAAGTCCTGTGATTAACTCAAGAGGTCTGCGATGTCTGGCCGCTTCATGATCCAGTGACCATTATGGGATATCAGGGTATGATTGGGGAAAGTCTATATGTGGACTGCTCTTTTTCCCAAAGTTCGTTCGGACCCTCCGAACCCGAATGTCCAGGTGTTCGCTCAACTCTAATAAGAACCTTACTTCTTTTGCCAAGTCAATTGCAACACCTTTTGCTCTGCTGGTGGGGGAATCCCGAAAATACCAGATTGGATAGACCCTAGAATATAATTTTACATTTGAATCTAGTGCTAGGTATGTTTCCTGTAAAAATACTATACTTGCTCAGTACCGTTTAATTTCTTTTAAGACCTTATGACTTTTTTCAAGGGTGTTTAGCCCTCTTTCGTTTTAGGTTAGGAAATTTAATGTTGTCATTTTGTCTCTCTTCTTCCTCTCTCACCTATCTCTCCATTTCTCCCACTCTCCGCTCCCTGTCCGAAGATGAGCGTGAAGTTCGGGAGGAATCCTTGAGACCAGAAGATGGGGACCTAAGCCGAGTATGTGAAGGAGAGACAAAAAAAGAAAGTGGTCCATATCTTTGGCACAATATATTATTCTCCTCCTATGCACCCTCCCTCCCCATCCCTCCCCCTCCCCCCTCCCTCTCCCCTCCCCCTCCTAGTAATCTTATATAGGACCTTTGACCTAACCCTGGTCTTTGAGTAGGTTTTTACTTTTCTCCAATTGGGTCTTCTCTATCCGTCTACTCCTTCTGGATATCCCCAGGTGCCCGTGTTTCCCATCTCTTTTCTTGATTATTTCTCGCCTCCCCCATCCAATCTTTATATATCACTGTCTTTATTGGATATCTCCTCCCCCTATACCCCTGCCCTATTGTGTCTTCAAGGTCAATTACTTCTTGGGGATAAATTTCCATTGATCTTCTTCCAATATCAGACTTTTTTCCTTAACTTCTGACCATCCGAATAAGTCTGGAACAGGGATTTCAAGTTTTTTACAAAAGTCTTGCCACTCTTGTGGGAATCTCAGCTTTGCTGAGAAACCTTCCTTCCGGCCTACTAGGCATGCAGGGAAACCCCAAACTCCTTAATGTTTCCTGTGATAGGTCCGCAAAGATCTGCAAATTTGCGCTCTCATATTTTAATGGTGACATGTTCTTCAGGTTTCCCTTCCATAGTGATGGAACTTGATTATTATGTCTCTTGGGGTTTCCAAAGGTACTCCTTGTGGCCTTCTAATCCTGTGCACACTTTCTATTTTTAGTAGTTATGTTGTAGTTCTGTCTACCCAGCAAGGGGTTAAAACTTTTCTCATTGCTTCTTTTAAATCCTCTCCTTCCTTCACATCACTTCTGGTAGGTCACGGATTCTCAGGTTTTTCTTCTAGTTTGATTTTCTTGATCTTCTAACTTGTATGCCATATTTCTTTGTTTGAGTTATAGATTTTCCATTTCCATTTCCATTTCCATTTCCATTTCCATTTCCATTTCCATTTCCATTGGTTAATTCTTTTATTATTTGCATATGGATATCCAATTACTTCTCTGTATCTTCTACTCTTGTAAAGATCTGTCCCTACGATACAAAGGGACTTGGGGTCCCTTTGTATCGTAGCCATGTCAGTTTTTAAGAAATTTTCCAATTTTGCGAATATATCCACCATTTCTGATTTTGTGGGCAGTTGGGCCTTTGAGCTTTGTTCTTCTGAGTGTCCAATTTCAGTATCACTTTCTATATATGGATCTGTTCTTGACTGGCTGAGCATGCTGGTACCTGTCGATGGCATACTTTGTCCATTCTTACCGCTTCCTTCCCCGGTTTCCCCCGAATTCCCAACTGTTTATTGTCACTGCTCCCCTCCTGCGACAAGTATTTTTTTTTTTCCATAAAAACTTTATTGATTTAATGAAACTGTGTACAGAAACGGTCAGCCACCAACAGTAACATAATCACATCTGTGTTGAGGAAGATATAAAACAAAGCATGGATAAATGCGCACTTCAGCTACAGTTCAAGTTCTGAATTTGAGAGCAGAAATTACAACTAAGGGGAACCAGTGTGTACTTTACTATTAGGGCGAGCGTATATTCAGGGTTTGGGCAGCAGGCAAAATGAGAGGGAGGGGTGGCAAGAGTGCCTAGTGCTGGGTTTGGGGGAAAGATAGGAGGTAAGTCCTGTGATTAACTCAAGAGGTCTGCGATGTCTGGCCGCTTCATGATCCAGTGACCATTATGGGATATCAGGGTATGATTGGGGAAAGTCTATATGTGGACTGCTCGATATTCATCGGTCGTCTGGAAGTGGGACCAGCAAGACCACGTCTTTCGGAATTTGTCCTAGTTATCCAGGGAGGAAGCGATCAGCTCCTCCATGTCCCTAACTCTGTTTAGCCGAGCGAACCATTCTTTCAGCGTTGGAGAGCGAGTTTGTCTCCATAGGGCTGGAATACACATTCTAGCTGTGTTTATCATATGCATCGTGAGAGACTTCCTGAATGAATGTTTTAATACTCTCCAGTGTTGTAGTAGATATTGTTGAAAGGAGAATTCAATGGAGTATGTGGTGACCCGTTGGATGATTTTGTGGACTTGAGACCAGAATGGTTTAATTTGGGAACAATCCCACCAGATGTGTAGCATTGTACCAGGTAGAGAATTGCATCTCCAACATATATTGGAAACCTGAGGGTATATCCTGTGGAGATAAGATGGGGTCCTATACCAGTGGGTGTCCTCCCAGTCCGAGTCAGTGAGGGGGTGTTCTGCTTCTTTGTCCCAGAGTTTGCTAAAATGGGGGAACAGGTCATGGCTGACGGTTGACAGAAGGGAGTAGATTCCTGAACTTAAGTGCTTTTGAGGGGGAGAAGAGGTGCATAGCTTTTCGAAAGGGGTTAGGTCACGATTAAATTTGTCTCTCGTTTTCGGGTCATTGAGGTAGTGTCTGGCCTGAAGGTACGACCACATAGGTAGTGAGATACTAGGTTCAATACCTGTTAGTTCAGTTTTTGGAACGGAATATCCTATTGGTAAAGAATTGGTAAGCCTTTGGGTGGGTGGAAAGGTTGCTATCCCCAAGGAAACCCGTTTCAAGTCCCGGGGGAAATTCGGGGTTATTCCTGATCGGGGTCATGGGGCCTGGTAGTGAGGTCAGATGTCTGGCTTTGGATTTATGGAGACATTGTAGAGATGACCAGATAAGAGGGTGATCTTTGAGAGTGTGAGGTAATACGGTGCTGGGGGACCAGGCTATATCAAGAAGGGCTCCCTGAGCCCAGGAGTGCTCCAACATGACCCAGTCTTTGCAATCGCTGTGTACATGCCAGTCCACAACCCTTGTCAGGAGGGCGGCTCTGTGGTATTGCTCGAAGTCAGGGAGCCCCACGCCTCCTTTGTGTTTTGGGCATGACAGTTTCTCTAGGCTGATTCGAGGGGGACAAGTATTTTTTTATTGTTCCTGGAATTTCACTTATTTTGGGTGATTTTGCGCCTCCACTTCCTTTGACTGTTTTCCCCTTCATAGTGTTGCACTTTTGTCAAACTTTATGTCTTTCCTCAGCCAACACACCTTTCTGTCTTTATCTAATTCCCTTTATTGTTCTTTGTAGCCTCTTTTAATTTATCACTTATCGTGTTTCCAGTGTTTGATCCCCCGCAAGTTTTTGTAGTCTCGCTTTCCCCTTCACCTGTTCCCCTCCTCTCATGCGTATTATCTTCTCCACCAAACACCCTGCTTTATGAAGGATAATTCTCTGTACACTTTTGTGCAGTCTTACAGATATATACCGAAAAGCAGGAGGGGAGAGAGGCGGGTGTCGACACTGTTTATGTGTGTATATTTATACGAAAAAGAAGGATGAAAGATTGGTAACTCACCATTCTGAGGGGATGGGGTCAAACAGGACTTTTACCTTTCACCACCAAAGAGTCTCCTTGACTGATTCCCGGGGTTGCTATATGATACTTTGAGTTCAATGGGCCCTATTTGTTTCTCACGATACTCCAGTCTTGGCCCTCAATGTTTCTCCAATGACTGTGGGTGCATGGCACTTTCCTCCACTTCAGGTCTCACCGACCAAGTCCGGTTGGGCTCTTCTGGGCCCTCTCTGCCTTCCCGCCGGAAGTCCTCCCTATTTCCGAGCCGCCCTCAGGTCTCCTTCAGCTCATTCGTGCCTGCTCCAAACTGGGGTGTGATGTCACTCAGCCATGCCTGCACACTCCTTCTCTTCCGCTGTGGACGCTGAGCACCAGGCACTGGAGTTCTCTGACTATCCACCGCCTCCCTCATGCGGCTCACGGAACTATGGGCACTAAGAGCAGGGTCAGGGCTAGAGACTGCCCATTTGGCGGGGTTTGAAGGGGTGATTACAGCTCACTTCATGGGTTGGATGGGAAACTCCCAGAGCTCCTAGCTCAAACTACTAGCAGGCACCATTTTCAGGCGCCTCCCCCCACTACTCCTGGTGCCCATATTTAAAAAGGAATCAAAGTCTTTACCAAGTAACTATAAACCTGTTAGTTTAACTTCTATAGTTGGTCAGATACTGGAGAGTTTAATAAAAGACCACATAGATGAGTTCTTGCTGGAAAAAATATTTTAAGCAAGAGACTCATGAAAGACAGAAGTTGTCAAACAAATCTGATTTGTTTTTATGAGAAGGTAAGTAAAACCTTGGACAGAGGAGTGGCTGTGGCCATATATTATCATATAAAGCTGCGCTCGTGACATAAATGAAAAGATACAAACAAAAAAACGGAAGAAAGGAAAAGTCTGTGAAGTGACCAAGTCCATCCACTAAATGTGCAACTTCCGTCACCAAAAAGTGTGATCCTGAGTGCAATCCTCCACCATATAAAATGCCTGCTTACCGGAACAAACTGACCTCCTGTTACGGGAGCTCAATCTTGCATGTGGCCTGTAACTCAG
The DNA here is from genome assembly GCA_018402905.1 of Glandirana rugosa. Classification (NCBI taxonomy): domain Eukaryota; kingdom Metazoa; phylum Chordata; class Amphibia; order Anura; family Ranidae; genus Glandirana; species Glandirana rugosa. The sequence goes on from BLSH010440386.1 coordinate 1,721,869, forward strand.
CCGTGGCCTTTATCTCTCCAATAAACAGATGGAAATCAACCTCTTAAAGTTATCCGATATCAGAAGCTGTCCATGTAAAAATACTGTATTTTTCGCACCATAAGACACACTTTTTCCCCCCCAAAAAGTAGGGGAAAGTCTCCCTGCATCTTATGGTGCGAATACCTGAAAAAACCCGCCCCCCTCGTCGCCGCCGGGAGCCCGCAGTGTAATGCAGCATACAGCGCTCTGCTCTGATCTCACACAGTGAGAAGACAGAGCAGCCGCAGTACTTCATTTGGCCACTGGGGCTTCATTCGGCCCCAGTGGCCAAATGAAGTACTGCGGCTGGCTGGAGCTGCTCTGTCTTATTTATGAATGGGATCTGGCTACAGAGTGGAGCTCCACTAGGCGCAGGGTGATGACATCATCACAGCGCGGTGGTGGCAGGAGATATGAATCTCCCTCTCAGCTCTGTCAGGATGGACACAGGTATGGCTGTATTTCATGGGACTGGTATATTGCTGCATTTCATGGACACTCCTATGTGCTGTATTTCATGGACACTCCTATGTGCTGTATTTCATGGATCTGGTATATGGCTGTATTTCATGGATCTGGTATATGGCTGTATTTCATGGATCTGGTATATGCTGTATTTCATGGATCTGGTATATGGCTGTATTTCATGGACTCTGGTATATGGCTGTATTTCATGGATCTGGTATGTGGTTGTATTTAATGGATCTGGTATATGGCTGCACTGGTAAATATTTTAGTACACCATTTGGATCAGAATTTTTTTTTCTTGTTTTCTTCCTCTAAAACCTAGGTGCGTCTTATGGTCAGGTGAATCTTATGGTGCGAAAAATACGGTAATAAAAACTTGCCATAGCATAAAATCTTTTATAAATTTATTAAGTAACACAACGATTGCACTTACATCAGATCACAGTATGACTCACATGTATATAAAGAAGCCGACCGGCTTCAAACAGCAACCCGTCCTTTCGGGACCTCTGCACACAGTGACGTCAGGGCGTCACTCTCTCCGACACGTTTCATCACAATATGACGTCACCCTGGGGCAAAAAGCGTTTGACGCAGTCCCCCACACATGGCTAATGTGTAAGGTAAAGTCTACAGGCTTGGAAAGATCAGTTTGTAAATGGATAGAAAACTGGCTAAAAGATAGAATTCAGAGAGTAGTGGTTAACGATTCTTACTCTGAATGGTCTAAGGTTATTAGTGGTGTACCCCAAGGTTCAGTGTTTGGACTGTTACTTTTTAATACCTTTATAAATGATATAGGGTCTGGGATTAAAAATATAATTTCAGTGTTTGCAGATGACACTAAGCTCTGCAATGGAATAATGTCCTTGCAGGATGTCTCCAACTTACAAGCCGACCTCAATGCACTGTTTAATTGGGCAACTATGTGACAGATGAGATTTAATGTTGATAAATGTTACACCCTTGGGGGCTAAGAATATGCATGTATCATGCATACTAGGAAGAGTACAACTGGTGGAATCTATAGTGGAGAAGGATCTGGCAGTGTTGGTAGATTATAAGCTTAAAAGAGAAGTACTCTTAGACCTCTCTGCTGCCTTTGACACAGTTGACCACACAGTCCTCCTCAATAAACTCCACTCCCTTGGCCTCCATGACTCTGTTCTTTCCTGGTTCTCCTCCTACCTATCTCAGCGCACCTTCAGTGTCACATACAACAACATCTCCTCTGCTCCTCTATTTCTTTCTATTGGGGTTCCCCAAGGCTCTGTCCTTGGGCCCCTCCTATTCTCCCTCTATACCTCTTCCCTGGGCCAGTTGATAACCTCCCATGGCTTCCAATACCACCTCTACGCCGACGACACCTAGATCTATCTCTTGACTCCTCAACTCTGCACCTCAATCTCCTCACGCATCACAAACTTACTGAATGACATATCGGTATGGATGTCACGTCACTTCCTCCAATCAATCTTTGTAAAACTGAGCTTGTAATATTTCCTCCTCCCCAGTCCCCTTCTCATGACTTTACCATTGAGATCAACGGCACAACCATTGGCCCTTCCACACATGCCAGAGTGCTGGGTGTAATCCTAGACTCCGACCTCTCTTTCAGCCCCCACATTCAATCACTGGCTAAATCTTGCCGCCTTAAACTCTGCAACATCTCCAGAATTCGCCCCTTCCTGACTAATGACACCACAAAGCAACTTATTCACTCCTTGATTACTGCAACTCCCTCCTCACTGGCCTACCTTTATACAGGCTATCCCCCTTTCAGTCTATCATTAATGCTGCTGCCAGACTTATACACCTTACTAACCGATCCGCGACTGCTGCCACGCTCTGCCAATCGCTTCACTGGCTTCCCCTACCCTACAATATAAAATTCAAAATTCCAACCACAACATACAAGGCCATACACAACACTGCCCCCAGCTACATCACCAATCTCATCTGCAGATAATGCCCTCTCCACTCCTCCCAGGACCTCCTAGCTCCATTGTTACCTGCCCCCATGCTCGTCTACAGGACTTCTCCAGAGCCTCTCCCATCCTCTGGAACTCCCTGCCCCAGAATTTCCGGTCAGCCCCCACCCTGTCCGCCTTTAGGCGATTCTTGAAAACTCACTTATTCAGGGAAGCCTATCCCACCTCCACCTAAGAACTGTGCTTGAGTCACCTCTATCAGATCATCCCCTGCAGACATTACCTTTTGTACCACCTTTCCCTCCCTTTAGATTGTAAACTCCATGAGCAGGGCCCTCCTATTCCTTCTGTATTGAACTGTTTTGTAATTGTACTGTGTCCCTTCTTTATTGTAAAGCGCTGCGCAAACTGTTGGTGCTATATACAGTCAGGTCCATAAATATTGGGACATCGATACAATTGTAATCTTTTTGGTTCTATACACCACCACAATGGATTTGAAATTTAACGAACAAGATGTGCTTTAAATGCAGACTTTCAGCTTTAATTTGAGGGTATTTACATCCAAATCAGGTAAACAGCGTAGGAATTACAACCGTTTGTATATATTCCTCCCACTTTTTAAGGGACCAAAAGTAATGGGACAGATTAACGATCATAAATTAAACTTTCACTTTTTAATACTTGGTTGCAAATCCTTTGCAGTCAATTACAGCCTGAAGTCTGGAAGGCATAGACATCACCAGACACTGGGTTTCATCCCTGGTGATGCTCTGCTAGGCCTCTACTGCAACTGTGTTCAGTTCATGCTTGTTCTTGGGGCATTTTGCCTTCAGTTTTGTCTTCAGCAAGTGAAATGCATGCTCAATCAGATTCAGGTCAGGTGATTGACTTGGCCATTGCATAACATTCCACTTCTTTCTCTTAAACTCTTTGGTTGCTTTCGCAGTATGCTTCAGGTCATTGTCCATCTGCACTGTGAAGCGCAGTCCAATGAGTTCTGAAGCATTTGGCTGAATATGAGCAGATAATATTGCCCGAAACACATCAGAATTCATCCTGCTGCTTTTCAGCAGTCACATCATCAATAAATACAAGAGAACCAGTTCCATTGGCAGCCATACATGCCCACGCCATGACACTACCACCACCATGCTTCACTGATGAGGTGGTATGCTTTGGATCATGAGCAGTTACTTTCTTTCTCCATATTCTTCTCTTCCCATCATTCTGGTACAAGTTGATCTTGGTCTCATCTGTCCATAGGATGTTGTTCCAGAACTGTGAAGGCTTCTTTAGATGTTGTTTGGCAAACTCTAATCTGGCCTTCTTGTTTTTGAGGCTCACCAATGGTTTACATCTTGTGGTGAACCCTCTATATTCACTCTGGTGAAGTCTTCTCTTGATTGTTGACTTTGACACACACATACACCTACCTCCTGGAGAGTGTTCTTGATCTGGCCAACTGTTGTGAAGGGTGTTTTCTTCACCAGGGAAAGAATTCTTTGGTTATCCACCACAGTTGTTTTCCGTGGTCTTGCAGGTCTTTTGGTGTTGCTGAGCTCACCGATGCATTCTTTCTTTTTAAGGATGTTCCAAACAGTTGATTTGGCCACACCTAATGTTTTTGCTATCTCTCTGATGGGTTTGTTTTGTTTTTTCAGCCTAATGATGGCTTGCTTCACTGATAGTGGCAGCTCTTTGGATCTCATATTGAGAGTTGACAGCAACAGATTACAAATGCAAATAGCACACTTAAAATGAACTCTGAACCTTTTATCTGCTCCTTGTAAATGGGATAATGAGGGAATAACACACACCTGGCCATGGAATAGCTGAGCAGCCAATTGTCCCATTACTTTTGGTCCCTTAAAAAGTGGGAGGCACATATACAAACTGTTGTAATTCCTACACCGTTCACCTGATTTGGATGTAAATACCCTCAAATTAAAGTTGAAAGTCTGCAGTTAAAGCACATCTTGTTCATTACATTACAAATCCATTGTGGTGCTGTATAGAGCCAAAAAGATTAGAATTGTGTCGATGTCCCAATATTTATGGACCTGACTGTAAATCCTGTATAATAATAATAAAAAAGGATTTTTTTTTTAGAATCATACTTACCTAGGTGGATGCAGCATCGGTCCAATGCTGCATCTGACCCCGGCGCCTCTACACTGAGGACCGAGCGATCAAACACCAGGGGTAGCTCGGTTTTCAGAGCTCCATTTTTATAGCTCTGTGAGCAGAGAGTTGCACACTGTCAGCCAGCGCTGTCTGCTCTTCTCCCTACTCACTCACTGGAGCCCTGAGCTGTGGAGGGGGTGGAGCAGTCATCTCAGGCTCTCAGCGGCTCACTGAGAGGCTGAGTCGGATGTCAGTCTAGGCACCTGTCGGATCTTGACTCTGTGATTGTGATGATGCGGTGCCTGCACTGAAATCAGTGACGTCAGCAGAGAGCGGACTTCAGACCTCTCTCTGCTGAAAACAGGTCACAGGAGTACAAATGACCTGCACTCCTGTGATCCATAGGAGAAGTACAGCCAAACAAGCTTTGGCTGGACTTCTCCTTTAACCACTTGCCGTCCGCCCACCGCAGCGTGACGGCGGCAAGATGGCTCATTATGACGAAACGCCGTCACAGGACAGCGGCTGCGATAACTAGTTTTGTGAGCGCATGCACGCTCGCACGCTCACTGCGTTTGGGAGGGGCCAGGGAGCGGGTAGGGTGGACTCGATGCCCCCCCCCCGCAGTGAAAGAACGGAGGTCCGTGTAAGTAAACACAAATCTCCGTTCTGTTAGAGGGGGAAGGGCTGTGATCACAGGCTTCCTGTATATGGAAGCCATAATCACTCCCCTCCCCCTGCCAGCCCAGCCCACACACAGTTAGAACATGCCCAGGGAACACAGTTAACCCTTAGAGCGCCCCCTCCAGGTTAACCCCTTCAGTGCCAATGGCATTTACACAGTAATCAGTGCATTTTTATAGCACTGATCGCTGTATAAATGCCAATGGTCCCTAAAAAGTGTCAAAATGGTCCGACATGTCCGCCCCAATATCGCAGTACCACTAAAAATCAGCAGATCACCTCCATTATTAGTAAAAAATTAAAAAAAAATAAAAACCCCGGAAATGAATTCTCATCATCCGTAAACGCGGCAACTTTTGCGCAAATCAATAAACGCTGATTGTGATTTTTTTAAACCAAAAATATGAGGAAGAATATATATTTTTTTTGGATTTGTATTTTAGCAAGAAGTAAGAAATTTGTTTTTTTTTTTGCAAAATTGTCGCTCTTCTTTTCTTTATAGTGGCGATCAGAAATGACGCAAAGGTGATCATATACCACCAAAAGAAAGCTCTGTTTGTGGGGAAAAAAAGGACGCATGTTTCATTTGGGTTCAACTTCGCATGGCCGCGCAATTGTCAGTTAAAGCGACGCATTGCCGAATCGCAAAGAGTGCTCTGGTCCTAAAGTGGGAAATCCTTCCGGGGCTGAAGTGGTTAATAATAGCATGCAATGCCAAGCTGCGGTTTCCAAAGCGAGCAAAGTCCTTTCTTGTATTAAGAGCGGTATGGACTCCAGAGAGAGAGAGATATAATTTTGCCCATGTACGAATCATTAGTAAGACCTCATCTGGAATATAGAGTTCAGTTTTGGGCTCCAGTTCTCAAAAAGGATATTGGGGAACTGAAGAAAGTGCAGAGAAGGGCAGCCAAACTGATAAGAGGCATGGAGGAGCTCAGCTATGAGGAAAGATTAGAGGAGCTGAATTTATTCTCTCTTGAGAAAGGGAGATTAAGGGGGGGTATGATCAACATGAACAAATACATAAGGGGCCTATATAGTGAACTTGTTGCGCTATTCACTTTAAGGTCAAGGGGGCAACTCTACGTCTAGAGAAAATGAGATTTAATCTACAAATATGGAAAGGTTTCTTCACAGTAAGAGCTGTGAAAATGTGGAATAGGCTCCCTCCAGTGGTGGTTCTGGCCTGCTCAGTAGATTGCTTTAACCACTTAAATACCGGTCACTTTTACCCCCTTCCTGCCCAGACCAATTTTCAGCTTTCAGTGCTGTCACACTTTGAATGACAACCGCACGGTTATGCAACACTATACCCAAATAAACTTTTTATCATTTTTTTCACACAAATAGAGCTTTCTTTTGGTGGTATTTATTCACCACTGGGTTTTTTTTATTTTTTGCTAAAAAAAAATGAGAAAAGACAGAAGATTTTGAAAAAAAAAAAGTTTTTCTTAGTTTCTGTCAGTTAATTTTGTAAATAAGTAATTTATCTCCTTCACTAATGTGTGCTGATGAGGCACTGATAGGCTGCACTTATGGACACTGATGAGGCGGCACCTATGGGTACTGATTAGGTAGCACTGATGAGGAAGCACTAATATGCTGCACTGATGGGCACTGATAGGTGGCACTGATATGCAGCACTGATGAGCACTGATAGGCGGTAATGATGGGCACTGAAAGGCGGCACAGATAGGAAGCATCGATGGGCACTTATAGGCACTGATGAGCAGGCACTGATGGGCACTGGAAGGCAGCACTGATTGGTGTCACTGAGGGGCACTGATTGGTGTCACTGATGGGCACTGCTGGGGCTGCACTGATTATCAGGGCACTGATTTCCTGTATAGTCTCCCCTGTGAGGAGATGCCACTGATCCGATGCCACTGATCATCAGTGTGAGGCAAGGAGAGCCGATATACGGCTGTACATGTGATTTTCTGGGATTGGACACTGCCGATCAGATGGGTAAAGAGCCGCGCCATCGGTTTTTACCGAGAACCGGGTCACGCCGTGTCCTAGCTACACAGCGCGACCACAATAGCTGTGCTGCGCACCTCCACAGGCGCGTGAGAGTGCTGACACTGGGACAACATCATATTTTTTCCCCTGCTGTAGCAAATGGGATCATGCTTTGCTGGGGTTTTTTTTGCCTTGACGTGTCTTTTTTCAACCTAACTAACTATGTAACTATATGTCATGGGCTGGCTCTCCACCCACAGGGAAAATATTAATTTAGGGTGGTCTGGTCCTTTAAAGCTAGATTCTGTCTTGTAATTGGACTGGAGTTCTTTGAAGTAAGCCAGGCATGTTAAACAATTGTTTACTGCCTGTGAATGAAAGGTTGGCAGATTTGTTGTCTCATATTGTAGCCTTAAACCAAGCCATGACACTCTTGACATTGTATAAAACTAGTCAAAGCATGATATTGTAGCCTAAAGCGTGACATGGGACAGTATTATCAGAAAACCTGTAACTATATCTATAAATAAACTGCTGATTCAAGCACACATTTTTGGACATCTAATGGCTAATGGCTTATTATTATTATTATGATAATACAGGATTTATATAGTACCAACAGTTTGCACAGAACTTTACAATGTTAATTTAACCGGTTCCCGACCGCTACCGCATATTTACTGTGGTATCGTGGCGCTGTCTCCCGAATCGCCGTATATAAGTTAGGGAGCGGGAGCGTACCGCCGTTGGCATGCTCTCATGCGCGATGCACTCTGCCGCTCTGTCAGTGGGCATCTAAGAGATCTACTGATCCCTGTCATTGGGATCAGTTAGATCTCTTATGCCCATGGTAGCCCAGCCCCCTCACAGTTAGAACACACCTAGGGAACACAGTTAACCCCTAGCTCTTCCTCTGCAGGTTAACCCCTTCACTGCCAATGACATTTATACAGTAATCAGTGGCTATTTAAATTTCTGTTCACTGAATAAATGTCATTGGTCCCAAAAAAGTGTCAAAAATGTCCGACATGTCCGCTGCAATATCACAGTCCCAATGAAAATCTCAGATCGCCGCCATTACTAGTAAAAAAATAAAGTAAAAAATGCCAGTTCTCATGGTTTGTAAACGCGGCAACTTTTGCGCAAACCAATCAATAAACGCTGATTGTGATTCTTTTTACCAAAAATATGAGGAAGAATATAAATCGGCCAAAACCGATGAATACATTTGTTTTTTATATTTTTTTGAGGGGTTTGTATTTTAGCAAAAAGTAAGAAATATTGTTTTTTTTGCAAAATTGTCACTCTTTTTTTGTTTATAGTGGTGATCAGAAATGACGCAGAGGTGACCAAATATCACCAAAAGAAAGCTCTATTTGTGGGAAAAAAAGGATGCAAATTTTGTTTGGGTACAACGTTGCACGACCGCTCAATTGTCAGTTAAAACGACGCAGTGCCGAATCGCAAAAAGTGCTCTGGTCCTACAGTGGGAAATCCTTTGGGGGGTGAAGTGGTTAACTAATTGTCATTTTCTTTTATAGGGATTGCGAAATATATTTTATACACACACACGGCTGTTTATATAATTGATATAATATGACCTGGATTTATTGTTCTTTTTTATCATCACTTCCTAGGTTAGCACATTTGGTCTACACATTTTTTATGCTCTTTTGCTGGTCCTTGAGGCAGTTTCCTGTATTAACGTGAATTATTTGTGTGTACGAATGATCAAGGAAGGTCTAAACTCATTTTATCTCCTATGATAAAGGTAAGTCTAAAAACAATTTTATCACCTACTGTAGTTACTGAGGCAATTTATGACTTATTTATCATAGTCTGGGAACAAAAATCTAATATTGAGTTCAAACAGATTGCTAATCTGTTTGTGAATGATGTATACTACTGAGCAGAAATATGGTCTAACTCTGTTCAGCAATAAAAAGGGAAATGCTATTAGCATTTTAATAGACAATTACCAAGCAAAGCAGACCACTATTGATAACATGGCATACTCCAGGAAATACGTAATAATAAGTAATAATAGTGCACTAATCAATACAAATCTTCTTTTTACCATTGATAAATGAATCATTATTAAAATAGATTCATTTGCAGAAGACATATAAATCCATCATTGTGATCATACTGAATGTTTTCTGTGTATAGTATATTTTATCTAAGACTGCTTACCTAACATGCCTTGAAAAAGTATTCATACCCCTTGAAATTTTCCACATTTTGTCATGTTACAACCAAAAACGTACATGTTAATTATTGGAATTTTATGTGATAGACCAATACAAAGTGGCACATAATTGTGAAGTGGAAGGAAAATGATAAATAGTTTTCAACATCTTTTACAAGTAAATATGTGAAAAGTGTGGCGTGCATTTGTATTCAGTTCCCTGAGTCAATACTTTGTAGAATCACATTTTGCTGCAATTACAGCTGCAAGTCTTTCTGGGGATGTCTCTACCAGCTTTGCACATCTAGAGAGTGACATTTTTGCCCATTCTTCTTTGCAAAATAGCTCAAGCTCTGCCAGATGGTATGGATAGAGTCTGTGAACAGCAATTTTCAAGTCTTGCCGCAGATTCTAAATTGGTTTTAGGTCTGGACTTTAACTAGGCCATTCTAACACATGACTATGCTTTGATCTAAGCCATTCCATTGTAGCTCTGGCTGTATATTTAGGGTCATTGTCCTGCTGAAAGGTGAACATCCACTGTCTTTTGCAGACTCTAACAGGTTTTCCTCTAAGATTGCCCTATATTTGGCTCCATCCATCATCCCATCAGATCTGAAGAAAAGCATCCCTACAACATGATGCTGCCACCACCATGTTTCACGGTGGGGATGGTGTGTTCAGGGTGGTGTGCAGTGTTAGTTTTCCACCACACAGTGGGGTTAATTTACTAAAACTGGAGTGTGCAAAATCTGGTGCAGCTGTGCATGGTAGTCAATCAGCTTCTTACTTCAGCTTGTTCAGTTAAGTTTTGACAATAAAACCTGGAAACTGACTGGTTACTATGCAGAGCTGCACCAGATTTTTCACTTTCCAGTTTTAGTAAATCAACCCCACAGTGTTTTTTGCTTTTAGGCCAAAAAGTTAAATTTTGGTTTCATCTGACCAGAGCACCTTCTTCCACATGTTTGCCGTGCCCCCCACATGGCTTCGCTTGAACTGAAAATGGGACTTCTTATGGCTTTCTTGCAACAATGGCTTTCTTATTGCCACTCTTCCATAAAGGGAAAATTTGTTGAGTGCACGACTAATAGTTGTCCTGTGGACAGATTCTCCCACCTGATCTGTGGATCTCTGCAGCTCCTCCAGAGTTACCATGGACCTCTTGGCTGCTTCTCTGATTAATGCTCTCCTTGCCCGGCCTGTCAGTTTAGGTGGACGGCCATGTCTTGGTAGGTTTGCAGTTGTGCCATACTCTTTCCATTTTCGGATGATGGATTGAACAGTGCTCTGTGAGATGTTCAAAGCTTGAGATATATTTTAAAGGCCTAAACCCTGCTTTAAACTTCTCCACAACGTTATATCTGACCCGTCTGGTGTGTTCCTTGCCCTTCATGATGCTGTTTGTTCACTAAGGTTCTATAACAAACCACTGAGGGCTTCAAAGAACAGCTGTATTTGTACTGAGATTAATTTAGACACAGGTGGACTCTATTCACTAATTGGGTGACTTATACGTGCAATTGGTTTCACTAGATTTTAGTTAGGGGTATCAGAGTAAAGGGGACTGAATACAAATGCACACCACACTAATTAAATATTTATTTCTAAAAAAAAAAATGAAAACCATTTATCATTTTCCTTCCACTTCACAATTATGTGCCACTTTGTGTTAGTCTATCACATAAAATCTCAATAAAATACATTTAAGTTTTTGGTTCTAAAATGTGGAAAATTTCAAGGTGTATGAATATTTTTTCGAGGCAACTTTATACATTGCAGTAAAAATGTATTAAAGTGGAACAAAAATCTTTTACATTTGTATACATTTTTTTCACACACGAAAAGGATAATTGTATTGTGTCTTTTCAGCATATGTTTATGTCTTAAAATGCTGTGAACAGTTTGTAATGATCTACGCATCTGCTTGAGGGCTGCATTTTTGATCAGCTTATTTTAGTGCTCATTGAAATAGACACTCTGCAGTAATGATTGGTAGCCAGAGACTATGTGAACTAGACTGTATATATAGATATTTTAGGAGCAGCCGTTTTTATTAATCACAGTTTTTGCTCAAAATAATAATATGATTTGGTAATGCTCACATGCTTTATTGATGTTAATGTAGTGTGAATTTTAATGCTAGGTCCATATCACAAATCATAGCATTGTTTCCTATAAAGGTACTTTTATACCTATTCTTCATCTTGCAAAGGTCATTTTGGGATTATAATTCCTAAGAAGGTACATGTGTCTTTGACTCACAACTCTACATATTCTGCTAGATAGAACTCCTGGGCATTGGGGGAACTCCTCCTGGCAACTTTTGATTATTTTAGGGTACCAGCTGCATGTCAGAAAGTGAAACACTGCTGCATGTTACAACTGAAGATGTTAGGGGGCAAACACAAAAAAACCCATGACTTCTAACTTTACTGGTTCATTTCTTAACAAAATCCAGACCTTTTGATGACATGGCCTTGATGATGTCTTCTTGATGAATAAAAGGCAGTGAAAAGAAGCTTTGGTAATATTTTACTGCAATACAGTATTTCTATGTTTGATATTTGGAAACAGTCAAGTCACTGGCTTTGATATTTGGAAACAGTCAAGTCACTGGAGGCATGCTGCTGCATCATACTCTATACTTAGCATGCTTTACTACTAGAAAAATTGTCCAGGGTGATAGATGAGGTCACAGAGAGATCAAAGTCTTTTCTATAATTATTCAGTCCTGGCAAATTGAGTCAGGGTAGGTGGTTGATTATGCTGCAAGCGAATTGTCATAGTGAGATAGGGGCTTACCCTATAGAGTTGCTTTCCCATTGGCTTAGAACTATGCAGAAATTGCACTTCCTGGCAAGGGAGCAGCGAGTGACATCTTGCAGGACTGTCAGCTTGTAAGTGACTCCATGGGAAAAGTGGGGTTGCTTCCTGTTGATAGCAAGTTGTCATTGCTCGTATGAAATGGCTATGCTATCAGCTAGTATTTAGGAGTATGTATAAAATAAAGCATTGGTTTATCTTGCTACTTGATAACATTTTTGTTAAAACCTTTAATTTATATCACAATAGAAGGTGACAACAAAAGGAAATATTTTGCCCCTTGAATCTGTTTGCAAGAAGAATCTATAGCTTTTATGAAAAAAAAATATTTTAAAAATAAAAAAGTGAAATAACAATCAAAGGTTGAAGAGATGATCCCTGCAGGCATGTTCTGTAATTAGCTGGCAAATTTCACAGTGCTTTGCCTTACTCAAAAGATTGGCATTCTGCTTCACTGGCTTCAAGCTAGAAGTCATTTCCATGGTATTGGTTTAATACAAAATATCTTTTAGTCAATACAAGGTATTTGAGATATTATCAGTTCCAGCTGCAAATAACACATGCAGAATGCATTTTAGCTTAAAGGAGAAATATGTGTTTCAAAGTTTTTAGTCTAAAAGACATTCATAGTCAAATTCTTTTTTTTTTTCATATAAATAATGTGAATAGCATGCGTTTTATTCCACTCATCAGTTTTTTTTTTTAATTTAGCTGTCATATGTGTGTTTACCAAACACAAGGATTAATAAATGAGTTCTAATCATGCTGGGCAGTAAGTGCCAAGTTCTAAGTGAGTGGGACTAATGCTTATGTTTTTCTGGAACTGATTTGCACTGAGCTGTGAAAACTAAGCCAGAAGGCAGTACAGTACAAGTGAACACATAAAATGCTCAAACATGGTTAGATACCCCATATTATTTAATGCTTTATAAATTCTTTCTAGGTGAATGCTGTAAAATATTTGCATGATATAAATGTGCAGATTTGCAAGGTGGTCAGAGCCATTTGGTTGTATATTATGGTGATGTGTGGCACCACCTATCAATTATTCTAGACCAACTTACCATCTTTTTACAGTTTTACTTTATATTCTGTTTTTTATTTTTTTTTAACATCTATTTTTTACTATTAACAAAATGATTTTTAATGGATTTAAATTTTCAATGTTCAGATTAGGACATCTTCTTTTTAGGGTTTGAACAATACTCTCAGTAAATGGGCAATTTACAACTTCATGATAATAGGAAGGCAAAGAAGGACACGGATTAAAGATAGATTCTAGCACAACTGTACTCGCTAAGAAACAAATAATATATGATTAAAGTTGACCAAAAAATGGTTTTATTGCTATAAAAAAGGGGGAGGAAATGAAAATGGGACTTTAAATGAAGAACGCGATGGTTCAAAGTAAAAAATTGAAATGAATGCTTAATGAATCATATATCTATGTCCGATCTCCAAGTAATTTTGACCAAATACATAAATTATCATATAGAAAAAGGTATCAAAAATACATATATATATATACACATAACTCACTACACACCACATAAATAAAAACATAAAAAAACAGATAAGGTGTAAGCGGCGCTAATTGCCACTAGCAGTCCAAAAAGACAGTCCAAGTAGGCAGACTAGTAAATAATGCATCCAAAGGGGAGGAACTGCATTTGTATCTTGACCATCACCACACCACCTGAAAGAATCAGGAGGGGAATCCCCCCCTATGTGGAAAGACTCACCAAAGGCAAGAAATCAATGAGCCCTCATATCACTTTCATGGATATGCTCACATCTCCGCCTCCTTCCGCAGCTCTATCCACAGGCTTTCCAGGAGCTACTGAGATCAAACTTCCGGAATTCCTGTGCCGGTTACATGGGATCTGCTACCGCGAGTTTCACCTACTCCTGGAAAGCTGTTCCAATTCACCTGGAGGCACAGGAAAGTCTTTTGGCTGAGTTCCCTATTGTTGGGGACCTCCACTCTGGACTTTTTGGGCATCCTGTCTGCAGATGCTTTAAAGTGATATTAAAGGAACAGCCTTCACCACTTAAGATACAAGTGATTGGTCTGGTTAAAATGCCCGTCTCTCAGGGGGCGTGGCCGGCAGCGCGAGAGACGGCTGCAGAGTGAGATAGCTCCGGCTCCTGCACACTGCCAAGCGACGATTGAAGCGACTACAGCGGGATTCAACAAGAGCGGATGGCTTCTTTAGAAACAGCAGCACTGGGTGCAGTCAGGAAGAGGGGGCCCCAGCGCTCAAACCCCCAGAAACTAACTGATTTCTTTAGTCCCGCCGGCGGGAGGGTGTACCAAGATGGCGCCGACGCGCCGCTGCGGCCTACAGAGGAAGGGGACAGCGCCTCGGACTCAGGCAGCTCTGCAGCGACGGTTATCTCGGAAATACACAGACATCATACAGGTAATGGGGTCTTGTCACCGCCAGATAGCCCTACCACCCGCAGCCCTGCTAAATTCAAGAAAGCAAAGGGGGATGCTCAGGAGACTGATGATGATGATATGGAAGAATCTGCTGCTGAGTTAAACACTCAGACTCCATTAGAACACTTTCCTTCATCATCCCAGCCGGTCTCCATGACAAGCATGAAAGAGATGTTAATCTCACTACGTGACACCCTACACATAGACATGATGAAAATGCTCCAGCCCATGAACGTAGCAGTAACAGACCTGCAAGGAAGAATGGATCATGTGGAGCATAAAATGGAAGACGCTTATTCTGCACACAATAGCCTAATAGATGCTTATAATGATCAGCAACGCGAATTGCAGAGAATCACCGCCAAATTGGCTGACATGGAGGACCGCAGCCGCACGTCCAACATTAAATTTCGTGGTATACCAGAGTCAGTTCCTAATGCGGATCTGAATGGTTTCATAAAACAACTCCTGCATGAGCTAGTACCAGAAGCAAGTGAAATGGAACTCCTAATTGACAGGGCACACAGATTGCCGAAACCATCTTTCCTCCCAGACTCTGTCTCCAGGGACGTACTGGCTAAAATCCATTTCTATCATGTGAAAGAGGCAGCAATGAAAGCCATGAGAAATAGACAACAGCTTACTGGTAAATTTGCCGGAATTTCTTTGTACACAGACCTATCACAAGCCACTGTGCTACACCGGAAGAAACTGACCACCATCACTAAGGCGCTGCGGAACCATAGCATCGCGTACAAATGGGGGACCCCATCCAAGCTAATTGTGACCCATAAAGACATCTCAGTGAGGATCTTGTCCTTGGAAGCAGGACTACGCTACCTACGAGAATGGAACATTCTCCCTCCAGATTACAGTGAGGAACCACATAACGATCCATACAAATTGAAGAAAGACTGGCTACAGCGTCCGAATAAATCCTCATCCAAGACAAAACCCGCCCAACGACCATGAGGCAGTGACAGGAGCCAAGATCTGGTTTACGTTCCTAGATGGCAGGATCACTTTTATTCTTGGCATCTAGATGTTCCTACCCCCAAGGGATGTGCATACTTTACTGCCCTAGAGAATCAGGGCAGGCTCTGTTCTCCTTTTTAGTTGTTCTTCTACGTTTTGTTTTCCTACAGTTTGTGTTCCTGTTTATCTGCACTGACGTACAACATATATCCTCCCTCAACCTCTTCCACCTAGGAAAGAAGTACTGCGTAACCCACAGCAACCACTCTTCCGCATCATCTCTCCATGGACTGCCCAGATTCAAGCCACAAGAGTTGTCCCAGATGGTGAGTTACCACACAACCTACTGCCGCAGAACTCTGATGAAAAATGACAATTAAAATAATATCCCTCAACGCCAAAGGACTAAACAGTCCTTTTAAACGCCAATTATTATGGCAAGAAACCCGTGAATTAAAGGGGGACGTGATATGCGTACAAGAGACTCATTTCGCGGCTGCTAAAGCCCCCCGATGCACACACTCGCAATTTCCAAATATCTTCTATGCCAATGCAGAAACTAAACATAACGGAGTCATGATAGCCATTAAAAATTCTATTGCCTTTTCCTGTCAAGAAGTAATTCTTGACCCGAAAGGACGGTATATTATACTAATTTGTATGCTAAATAATGTACTGTACACTTTGGTCAATGTTTATGTTCCCAATCAAGGTCAATGTTCCTTCGTTAAGAAACTAATGCGCAAGGTGAAGGCTGTATGTAAGGGAGACCTCCTCCTGGCGGGAGACTTTAACTTGGTGGCCGATAGCAGTGAGGACTGTAAACCTCCTAAAAAACAACATGTAAATTCTCTCCAACACATTCTCCATGAAGAACAAGTATTTGACGCGTGGAGGTGCCTCCACCCAGGAGAGAAGGACTTTACGTTCTTCTCTAACCCCCACAGATCCTATTCAAGGATCGACATGATTCTAGTGGATCTAGCATTACTACACAGAACCAAAAAAACAGAGATAGGCACCATTACGTGGTCTGACCACGCCCCAATCTCCATAGAACTAGAAGAAAATTGTAACACTAACCCCACGTTCATATGGAGGAATAACACCCAAATATTCGAACGTAATGGCCACCAAGAGAGGGTTAAGGATCACCTGGAGGAGTTCTTCTGCTTTAATGAATCTGATGAAGTGTCTAAAACGACTGTTTGGTGTGCTCGCAAGGCCTACATCAGAGGTATTTTACTGCAGATAGCAGCTAAAGAAAAAAAGTCCAAAGCGTTAGCATTTAATAATATATTAAGGGAAATCCAAAAATTAGAACAAACTAATAAAAAGGAAATTACCCCATTAATTATTGAGACCCTACAAGAGAATAGGAGGAAACTTAAATCCCTCTTGATGGATAAATATGAAAAAAATCTTAAATATCTCAAAGCAAGTTATTACTCCTCTAGCAACAAAGCTGGGAAAAAATTAGCACTACAAATTAAATCGAAACAAACCAAAAGTAGGATAAATTTTCTTTTAGAGAAAAAAACTGGAGCTAAAATAACGCACCCTAAAGAAATAGCAAATAGCTTTAGGGAGTATTATAGATCCTTATACAATTTAAAGGATGACCATAACACCCCTCAACCCACCCCGGAAGGCATCCAAAAATTTTTAGAAGCAATCCACCTCCCATCTATGTCCAAGGAGCAATTAGAAAAAATTAACCAACCCATCTCTGAAGAAGAAGTCAAGTCGGTAATCAACAAATTACCTCCAAATAAATCCCCAGGCCCAGATGGGCTATCAGCAGAATACTATAAGACCTTTGCAGACCTACTTTCACCACATCTTACGCACATTATGAACGCGGCAGCTCACACAAGCACTCTCCCAGAAGAGATGTTACAAGCATATATAATTACATTACCTAAACCAGGTAAGGACCCGACCTCACCGCCAAATTTTAGACCGATCTCGTTATTAAATACAGATCTCAAAATTCACGCAAAAGTTATTGCAAATAGATTAGCGCAAATCACACCATCCCTGATCAACCCAGATCAGGTAGGCTTCGTCACTAATAGACAGGCTTCAGACGGCACCCGAAGAATTCTTAACCTTATAAGAATAGCTGAACACCAAAAATTAGCGACCGCCTTTATCGCATTAGACTCTCCCGTTGGAACCGCACACGGTAACCTATAATGCTTAAACAGTCTCTCACGTGACCTCCATATCTGGACCCGCCTTCCAAATCTCATATCCCGATTATATCGACTACGTTATTTAGGACACTCCGGCTTAAACCATTCTTGACGGAGGTTCATGGGGGTCACGTGAGATAGTTTACGGAAAAGTCGCAGATTACGCTATTTCCGCCAGCGATTAAAAACCACAAGTCGATAAGAATATTCCAATTCTTAAGAAGCCCACGGCAGACTTCGGACAGATAATCACTGCTTCGGATGGACCAGACCCAACTAGTCCTTACCACACTAAA